>PVJL010002132.1:0-213706 GCA_004026885.1 Lyroderma lyra | reverse complement strand
ATAGTTTAATGTTTATTTGGGGACGAGTGGGTTAGGGAGGGGAGAAAGGGGAGGGGGTGGGAGAGGAGGGGGGGAAGCTAAATATAAGGTGATGGAAAGAGAAGTCACATTAGGTGGTGAACTTATTATACAACAAGTTGACAATGCACTGTAGAATTGTATGCCTGAAACCTATGTAATCCTTGCTAACAGATGTCACTCCAAAAAGTCTAACAATAAAAATGAATTTTAAAAAAATGAATTTAAAAAAAAAGTGATATGCACAACTCCAGGCAATGCAGACTTCCATCAGCCAGGGTACAGGATCAAAACTAGATTAATGTACCAGAGGGTGGCACTTGCCTCTGTATGTCACTGTGCCTGTTACTTCTACCTTTAACCCTGCAGAGGTCTCTATCCAAAAAATTACAGAGTAAGTTGCCTGTATCTGAGAGATACATTCGTTACTAGTATGTGCTCAAATGCAAGAAAAAATTAATAATTTCTAGGTTGTAACTAAAAATAAATTTAAAATCACATATTTTTTATTATATTTGCAGTGTTTTTATTTATTTTTTTTTTCACATTTTTAGCACATACTAGTAATGAATGTATCTCTCAGATACTGGTGACCTATCCTGTAATTTTTTGGACTGAAACCTCCTTAGGGTTTAATTGCTTAGTTTCTGCATACTCATGAATGCTCTTGAAAGAAAGATGTCACTAAGGCTCAGATGTGATTTAATTCTTGGATTCCAGAAGAGATGCTCATTCTTTTTTGAGATAGTTGATCCAAAATCATCTCCCTAGTTCCTGCTGTTACAGATTTATGCTGTTCGTTTTGTCTATTGGTTTACATCAACTCTGCCTACTTTTTGAAATAGATTTGAGGCGGCCAATATATATTTTGGAGGGAACAGAAGTGAAACAATTTCTAATGCAAACCACCTCTGAGTATCACACTACTGTAGCCCCAGCTCATTAATCTTTAGGACATAAAACAAACCTGCCTTATTAATTTCCGTGCCAAGATGAAGAGGCATTATGAAATATACTGTATTAT
The DNA here is from genome assembly GCA_004026885.1 of Lyroderma lyra. NCBI lineage: Eukaryota > Metazoa > Chordata > Mammalia > Chiroptera > Megadermatidae > Lyroderma > Lyroderma lyra. The sequence continues at coordinate 212,664 of PVJL010002132.1, read as the reverse complement.
GTTGCTATCAGTTCAACTAAATATTTTAATGAATGAGTTTATTGTGTTTGTACCCTAAGGCTTTTTAAAGTTAAAGGCATATTGAAAAAAGAAGGAAAAGTAACCCTGTGGATGTGATTACGGGCCCACGGGTGGTGCTGGTAGGATGTTACCGAGATCACCCTTGCTGAGAGAGGGGGCATCACCCCTGGCTTGAGCCCAGACAAAGTGTGTCCTGGGGCTAAGCAATCCTAGGACCACCCCACTGCTTATTGTCCCAGAGAAACTGTTACATATGGTCCCGTCGAAGGGCCCCTTGCTTCTGATTATCTTTGAGAGCTTCTAGACGATGAACATTCTCTCGGTGGCCCTTCCCTCTTTCCTTCTATCCTCCTGCCTGCTTCTCTTTCTGCTTTTTCTTCCTTCCTTCCTTCCTGAAGAAACTGTAACTAAGTGACACATGCTACACCCACCTTTTAGCACGCCTGCTCCATTTAGGATAACCAGGCCTTATCGTCTTAATTTTCTGGAATGACAAAAAATAAATTTATATGCAAAGAAGCAGTTATATATATATATGACAGCAGAATAATTTTCCCCATGGGATAATGCACAATAAACAACAACATGGTGAATACTAACATGGAAAGGAAGGCCAGCTGGGAAACACACACCGTAGAGGACCCAGCTTGAGATTTCAAATTAATGTTTAAAATTCTTCCATATCATTATCCAAAAGGAGCATTTCTAATTTCTGAATCCTGTTTTGCTTAATTCAAAAGCGAATGAATTGTCTCCTAGTGGAGCCAAATCTCAGAATTTACTGAAGGAAGATCAGCACTTGCTTTAACCATTTAAAAATATAACCATCAAAATTATTTGAATAGCTCTTCCTGTTATTAATGATGCCCAGACAAGATTTTTTTATTAAAAAATAGTAAGAAAAGTATTATTTCAATTTTTCACAATATGTTGTTGTAGCTTCTACAGCTATTTGAGTACCTCCTTATCTGTATGCCAAAAATAGAAAATGATTTTTTTTTAAACTGGAAGTTGAAAAAAAAAGTACTTTAAATGCCCTTGTGTGAACATTTACAATGATCCATTTTAGGTAGCTATTCTGAGGCACATGCTTTCTTACTAGCAATTAACAGGCTAGCATTTTGAGACAAAAGACTCTGCATATATTCTACAATATGCAAATCTTCAGCTTTGTGTATGATTTCTTCTCTTTTTCTCTTTTTTTGAAAAGAAATAAGGAAGCCAAACTAGAGAAATGCACATACTCCTATGCATGGTCTGAGACTTTGGGCCTGGCCATAAAACTCCATGCCTCATGCTAACATAACTTATGAAAGTTCAGTAGAAGTAAATTTTTTTAGGTTAAAGAGTCTGGTATTACTCTCCTTCTTGTTAGTAATTGTAGGGATGAATCTTTTTTATTTTAGCAATTAGAAATATGATTGCATTTTAAAAATCTAAATCCTTTTCATAGGGATCTAAGGTTCATTGACTAAAAGAACCTGGTTACACTTTTATTAAACAAAGAACTAAATGTGTTGCTTTAAAAGCAATTTAGAAATTGTTCCTTTAAAAATCTCTAAGCTTTAGATAAGTGAAGTTTTGAATGAAATAGGCAGTTTATATGGGTTACAGAGATACCCGATGGGCTTAGTGAGTGTAAAATTTTATGGTTTGAACATTGAATTTTCTCTTTAGGCAGATGAGTTTGTCCCTCCATCAAAGAAGCTCCACATCTGCTCCATTATTGTCCCCTTCTGCAGTTGTCCTTGAACTTAGCACCTTTCCAAAAACAGAGGTTAGTAGATGTCAAAATGTCCAGTTAAAGTCAAAGCAACATACATTTATGTCTTTCTCCTGATGGATTCATAAAAGAAAGAGCTGTGAAGAGACGCATGAACCCTGATCAACATCAGTTGGACCAGACACACACTCTCCAAGGTTTGTCTGCTTCGACAGCAGATCTTGTGAGTTTTGTCCTCGCCAGGGGACTGCAGTAATATATAATAGCTATATTACTATTTAGCACTACTTCAACATCTAGTAAAGTAAATGTCATCATTTCTTGTAAAGTTCCATTTTTGATTAAAATAAAACTTTGCATCTTAGAGCAGTTTTAGATTTACAGGAAAGTAATAAAGATAGCATCAAGCGTTTGTGTATACCTGACATTCAGTCCCCCTACCACTAACATGTATCATGGTTATGATACATTTATCCTAACTAATGAACCAATATTGATGTAGTATTATTCACTGAAGTTTATAGTTTGTTCAAATTTCCTTAGTTTTCATCTAATACAGTTTTCTTTTTCAGGATTCCACCCAGGATACCACATTACATATGGTAGTCATGTCTCCCGAAACCCCTTTTACCTGTGACCATTTCAAAGATGTTTTCTTGTTTTGAGGACCAAAGTCAAGGTCACACATATTTTCTCATATATATTCTTCTTGAAGTTTTGTCATTTAGATATAAAATCCATTTTGAATTAATTGTTCTCTAAGGACTAAGTCTAGGTTCTTCTTCATTTTTTTCTTCGGCCTATGGAATTCCAAGAGTTCCAGCCCAATTTGTTCAAAAAAGTATTCTTTTCTCAATTGAATTGTCTTCACACCTTTATCAAGATCAGTTGACTATGTAAGAGTGATTCTATTTCTTGGCTTTCTGCTCTGTTTTATCAGTGATATCACATTCTTGAAGTAGGTTTAGTAAGTCTTAAGAGGGAGAGAAAGAGAGAGAGATTATGAGAAATTGTATCACATAAATATGGAGGCTAGCAAGTCCCAAGATCTGTCGGGTGAGTCTGCAAGCTGGAGACCCAGGGAAGCCAATGGCCTGGTTCCACTTTGGTTCTGAGGACCTGAGAATCAGAAGAATAAATAGCCTAGTTCCTATCTGAAAGCCGGCAGACTCAAGACCCAGGGAGAGCCCATGTTTTATTTAAAATCTGAAGGTAGGAAAAAGCCAATGTTCATTTGAAGGCAGTCAAAGAGGAAGAATTCCCTTGTATTCAGGAGAGGGTCAATGTTTTTGTTCCACTCAGGCCTTCAACTGCTAGGATGAAGGCTATTTCCATTATGGAGGGCAATCTGTTTAACTTAGTCTGGCAGTTTAAGTGTTAATCTCACTCTTCACAGAAACAAAGAGAATGACATTTGGTCAAATATCCAGGTATTCCATAGCCCAGTCAAGTAGACATATAAAACGAACCATTACACTTTTATTTCATTGCACTACCTAGGCCTTCCAATACAGTGATGACTAGGGTGTGGTGAAGTAGAATATCTTTGTCCTGTTTTACCATCTTAGCGAGAAGGTGGTCAATTTCTAACCATTAAGTACAATGTCAGCTGTAGGATTTTTGTAGATATTCTTTATCACTTGAGAAAGTTCTGTATTTCTAAGTTTCGTAAGAAGATTTTGTTTGTTTCTGTGTGTATGTATGATAAATGGGTATTAGCTTTTGTCAAATCCTTTCTTTGCACCTATTGATATCATATGATTTTTATTTTTTAGCATGTTGATGTGATGGATTACACTAGTACATGTTTAAATGTTGAGCTCAACTTGCATACCTAGAATAAATACCATTTATTCACGAGATACAATTCTTTTTTCTATATTTGCTGATATTTTATTGAAAATTTTTGCATCTGTAGTTTTCATTTCTTATAAGGTATTTGGTTTTGATATTACAGATTGTGCCAGTTTTTACCTCATGTATTTTGATTCTCTTGTGTTAGGTACATACACATTTGAGATTATATGTCTTATCAGAAAATCAAAACTTTTATCATCATATAATCTCTCTCTCTTTACGTCTGGTAATCTTTCCTTGGAAGTTTTGTTTTGTTTTGTTTTGTTTGTCTAAAGTTAACAGAACTATTTCAGCTTTATTGTTATTAGTTTTATCATAATATGTCTTTTTCCATTCTTTTACTTTTAATCTATTTGAATCTTTATATAATTATTAGGGTAGGTTTCTTGTAGATAACATAGATATGTCTTCTTAATTAGTTTTTAGAGCAATTTTTATATTTTAAAACAATTTAGGAACATTTAAACTAGTAGCATTTTTAACCTAAAATAATACCTAAGTAAAAATAGTGGTGCCAAATATTAGGTAAGAATTTTTTGGTTATTAGAACACACTTAAAAGTGCTGAAACATTCCTTATATCTTTAAAAATTTAAATTCACTCTGTTCAATGTTCATTTTAATTACTCTCATGGTATGTTTCATATAATTGATTTTTAATAGGCTTCCAACAATATTTGGAGTAAAATCAGAATTGCAATTGCTTCTAACTGACATTAAAATTAAAAGAATTTATTAAAACAGTTTTCTTTGAGGTTATATTAAAAATGTAGCTAGAACTAGAATGTATAATTTTATTATTTTATTGATTATCTTCTATTGTAGATAAATGATCAGATGTTTTCATAGCTCATCAGATGTTAATATAATTTAATGGGTACTAGCAGCAAATTTCTAGTCAAGTAGGCAAAGTTTTAAATTCTTACAATGCCAAGGTGTATGGTTATGGACACATTACCTAAACTCTCTGGATTACAAATATCAGCTAATATAGGATTCAAAAACATAAACTAGGAACCCAAAAGAATGTAATATCTTGACCATGCTATACCATTTATTAATATTAGCTATATCAATTAGGTAACTTGACCTAATTTCCCTGAGTTTCTTTTCTCATTTGTTAAATAAGATATTACAATTTAGTCATAATAATTTTTAATTAAATAAATGTTATACTACATTTACTAATAAAATATAATTTAGAATACACCTAAAAGTGCTTAACATAATATAGTCTTTAAATAAAGGATAAAAATTGGTCTTAATTCTGGAATTAGAAATCATTAAGATTAATATAATTTTTTTTAGTATTTATCAGTCTTTTATAGTTTCCTTTTTCTTTCTTTACATTTAGGGTTTCTTTCATAAACATTTCTCTGGAAATTCCAATCTTTAATTTGCCATAAACTTGGAAAAAAATTAAATATGTATAAATCAGCAAAAAATATAAAAAAGACAAAAGACTCTTTGAGTGAGGAACCACAAAGCTCCGTTTAAGGGACAATTATATAGACTATCACACATGAATTCTGTGACTCTTGCTACAAATGGTCTGCTGTTCAGAGACTTGTAAAAATGTTTTGCTTCCTGACCATGTACTCCTCATATACAAAGGTATTTGTCAGAGATCTGACATTATTGTAGATGGGCTGTTACAGTAAATGGTGAGATGGCACTAAAAGCATCTACGGTAGTGGACAGTGACACGGAGAGGTGACTTCTACCCCTGCTCTGCTAATTTTCTTTTCTCAGAATCTATGTTCAATATTCTGGCATTGTTTCAGTTTCTATTTATTATGTTCTCCATCATGGTGGGTCAGGAATCTGTATCTTAAAGGATTATGTGATACCTCTACTTCTGCCCAGGAAGGAATACCTGTTAGGGGAATTGCCCTCCTGCCCATAAATATACAAAAATAAACAAAATATATACAATGCTAGTTATTAGACATTACAAAAAGGCAGCGCAGGATTGTGATAACAAACAAAAAAAAAACTGATGAGTATAGCTCTATAATTGTCCTAGCTTATAACCTGAAGACAGTGTCCAGGCCACAGTGTGGGATGTGGACTAACTGAATAGGGCCTGGTACTCTTCATGTATTGAGAAGACAGAAATAAGAGTTAGCAAAGAAACAGATGGCTAGATTCTGTGAGCAGAATACATAAGAGGGAAGAGATACATGTAGAGAGAAAAGGAGTTTTGGGTCTTTGAGAAGTGATCCGTGCATGTATGAGAAGTAAACTACCAAAGCCTGGAAAAGTACCACCAAAGAGATAAAGCCTAAAAAGTTTCCCAGAACTCATACAAGCCTGGTGTTTCTACCACACAAAGTGGGAACTACTCATTATATACAAGACGTTAGGTAGAGTACTCAGAAGAGTATAAAATACTCTTGCCTTAGAAGTGGAACTAAATTAGTCCCAGAATAAAGTCTGCTCTGGGACTCTAAAAAGAGCTAACCACAAAATGACCAAAATGCTACTTAGTTATTTAATAAAGTACCAGAACTAATTCCAGTGCTCTTCAAAGGAATAAAAAATAAAAGTTAAGCAATCAACAGTGTAATTACCAGACATGCAAGAACAAGAAAACATAGCCCATAGCTAGGGGGAATTTTATAAAAAGAAAAAGATACAGAAGTGACAGAGAATTAGTAGATAAAAAGCTTAAACATGTTATTATAAATGTTACAAGTATGTGCAAGGATGTAAAGAAAAACTTAAATTTGATAAAGAGAAATGGAATATTCAAAAGACCAAATGGAACACCTAGAAATGAATAACACAATATCTGAAATTAAAAATATACTAAATGTAATTGATATATTAGTCATTGCAGAAGGAAAATAAAATCAATGGTTTTAAAAAATATAGAAATAAAAACTTTTCAAATGAAGCACAGAAGGAAAAAAGACAATAAAAAACCAACAGTAACAACAACAAAAAGAATGGAACTTCAAAAACATGAATAAAAATATCAAGTGGGCAAAAGTACACGTGATTTGAATTCCCAAAAAAAGAAGTCTGAAGGACTTGTCAGAAAAATTGTTTGAAGAAATAATGGCTGAAAGTTTTCCAATTTTAAGAAAATATAAAGTTTCTGTAATAACAATAAGCTTAATACATACCAAGCAAAATAAAATAAACCCAAAGAAAATCACACCAAATTTTCTAATAATTAAAATGTTGAAATCAGTGACAAAGGTGTCAGAGAAATAAGACACGTTATGTTGAGCAAAACAAAGATAAGAATGATGGTTGATCTTTCAACAGAAACTATAGGGGCTAGAAAAAATACTGTCAGTTTAGAATTCTATACCTAGAAAGTGTATATTCCAAACATAGGAGGGAAAAAAATCTTTGGAGTACAAAAACAGCTAGGAGAATTCATCATCAGCAAATCTGTACTGCAAAAGATATTTTAAAAGGTTTCCTAAGTTCTTTATATCTACAAAAAAAAATGAAGGATAGCAGTAAAGGTAAATACATGTATGTCGACAAATATAACAGATTTTGCTTTTCATCTCTTGAAAAGGTAATCGACTTTACAACAAATACAATGTGTTATGGGTTTTATAGCATATGTTGAAGGAGAAGGAGGAAATAATATATACTGTTGTGAGGTATTATGTTATACATTAAGTGGAATTATATTAAAGTATAGGCTGGATAAATTAAAGATATGATTGTAAACCTAGGGCAACTACAAAGTGATAAAACAAAGAGCTACTGCTGATACAGCTAAAGCAGGGATAAAATCACATATAATCAATTCATGTAAAAGGCAGGGACAGAGGAAAAATAACAAGGAATGAATGGGACAAATAGAACACATAGACATCCTATTGGTAATTACAATAAATGTAAATAGTCTAAATACTACAATAAAAATGCAGAGGTTGTTCACATTGGATAAAGTACCAAGATCAAATTTTATGGTAAGTGAAGGAAGCCAGACATAAAATAATGACAGAAAACACAGTATTTGCCAGGGACTGGGAGTGAGGGAAGACAATTGATTTGAAATGAGTTTGAGGGAAATTTGGAGGTTATATAAATCTTCTATATCTTGATTTTAAGATTAATGATGAAACTATTCACATTTGTTAAAATTTATCAGATGGACTCCTTGAATGGGCCAATTTTATTGTCTGAAATTTATGATTCAATAAAAATGAATTTTAAAAATTTTTATCAGAATTCATATTTGGAAACAAGAAGTGGTTTCCAAGAGGCCTCCATTTCGTTTAGGCTCTTTTAGTTTTCAGATTTTTATATTTAGTCATGCATTTTACAGAGAAGGAAGAAATTTTCCAAGTATTCATTCAGCTTATATAAATATTCAGTAAATTATTATTAATAATCTGGATAGATAAAGCAAATTTGAGGTGGGGGTGTGAGTCAATATTTAAAAAAATGTGTTTTTCAAACCTAAAATGCCTTGAATATATGGCCTTTAGAGTGATCCTTTCTTTTTTCTTTTTCAAAATTATACTCCCCTCGTTGTCTGGAAGAATAAAACCAATGTCAACTCTATTCCAGAAAGTGGTCACAGTGAGATCCAAAACCATTGCATACTTGGAAGAAGCTATTTGGAAGAAGCTTCTCTATATTATATAAGACAATAAACTTACTCCTTTCCACAGTCCTTTTGCTGTTGTTTGAGAAAGGGGAGTAATTTCATAAGAATCCCTCATAATCACCAGATTCTATTCTGATGCTAGTAGATTAGCATAAATTTGTGTTTGGTTAATATGATGTGTTGGCATAACTATTATATAACTAATATAAAATTTTTTTAAAAGAGAAGAAATTTGTATAAGCATAAAGGATGGTTTGAGCTAGTGTTTGAGTAAGCAATGAGAGAGTATTTTAAGAACTTTAATCAGGGATTATAAATGTGTATGGATGATAAAATTTAGACCCTTCTGGCAAATAAGCTTTAGTTCTAGGTGGGGCTATTCAATTACATATCTTTTAGCTATTTGTTGCTTATCATTAAATTAGCAATAATGGAAAATTTAAATTTAATCCATACGGTAATGAGAAACAGAAGATGCAAGCAAATCTAGCAAGTGACTAGGTTCTCTCTGGTAATTTAAAGTCTTGGAATTCACTTAAACTAAAATAAATTGTTAGAAGTGTCCCCCTGAGTGTCCATTAGAGCTTTATGGCAGATTTAAGGACTTGGATTAGCCTTACTTCGGACCCACAAGGCTGGAATGTCTCTTTGATCAATTATTGTACTTCAATTAAAATATTTTACTTCACTGTGGGGGCATCTTGATTACCCTGCATCTTGCTACAGCTGTCAGATCATCTATGTCTTTTACTTATAAAGGTTATCACTCTTTACTGCTAATTCGTCCAATGTTTAAAGAGTTCGACATGCAGCTGATACAAATTTTTCCTGCTGGACTGAAAATCGACTTTGACTTTCAGCGAAGGATGTACATCATAAAATATCCTACTGAAATTCATTGGCTATTCTTAAAACTTGGCTGAGAGAGTAACAAAACTTGTAGCCTTGATGGCTCAGCTGTGCTGACAACGTTTTTTAGTATTAGTAGTGCTTTACATATGCTGTAATACTATATTTATGATTTTGTAGTATTTCTTTGCATTTCTATGTTGCAATAGATGATCTGCTTGGAAAATAGCTCAGCACCACCAAAAAAAAAAAATGTTAACTCTCAGTAAGAAATCTCTACTCTTTGAGTATTCATTGGTCCAGTTATTAAAAAGTCCCATTATGCAATAAAGTACATGCTTACTCCTTCTCTACATTAGGGAGAAGTTGTGAAAATTAATTATAAATATTTTGATGTCCTAAAATCTGCAATATATGTAGTATTACTTTAATAATAGTACATTTAGTAATTGTTATGTAACAGTCTTTTTATTGCTACTTTTGTACATTCACCTTCATTTTTACTTTGTAGTTGTTTATTGTTTTAGATTTTTAAATAATATTTTTCTGTAGGTTTTAATGTTCAATTTTTTAAAAACAACTTTGAATTTTTGTCAATTTGTACTCACTTGTTCAGAAGCCAAGTGAGTGAGATATACTCTAACATAAAAAAAAAATCAAGCTGACATCTTTGTCTTGCAAGTTAGCAGCATACCAACATGACAGCCTTGAAAGAAAATTTTTGTACCAGCTAGTATGCTGTGAATTGGCATAGATTTAGGTCAGTCACAAAAAACTTGCAATCATAATAATGTTATATAGTTGAGAATGGTAATGGTAAGAGATGAGATATTCATAAATATTCCAAGAGTAAAATCAGGAAAGGGGATAGATTTTCCACCCAAATTAACTGCCATTACAAGTTACTAAAGGAATTAAATAATTCTTGCAGTTATTCAACATGATGTACAAGCATCACAACGTAAGCTAATGATAATTTAATAGCTGTATTCATATGTTTGTTCTTATGTGTACCTTGAGCTTGATGTATGCTATTAAATAATTGTTTAATTGGGACAATTTGTGAATGCTATTTTAACCAACATTGTATTAAAAACCTGTAAGGGGCTGTTTTTGGAGGACCTTCAGTTCTTTCTAACTCAGTATTATCTTGAATTAGACCAGAAACTCAAAAAAAGAAAGAAAGAAAAAATAGTTGCAATCCTACAATCAAAAGATGAAGTCAATTTGAAGAGATATCAGATGAACTAGACCAGTATCTGGTTCCTCTGAGAAAGAAAACAAATGCTGCTTACTTACAGATTATTCAAAACATGGGAAAGAGGAGAGGAAGACAGGCCTGCCACTCAAAGATAGTGTCATCATAATCAACATTTGGTTTGTGGGGTGAAGGAGTGTGTGCTTGTACATGTTGGTGTTTCTAAGCTTTTAATCTAAAATGTTTATACACATTTATGCCAAACGACTTGGTTTATATTTTCTGCAGTTTTCTTTAATGCATTTCGGACATATTTCCTCTTGTTCCTCCTCTGCACACTCTCCCAGGCTCACCTGGAGAAATATAGGGTCGGGTATTCAGGTGCTGTCTTGGTTTCCTAGGGTGGCTGTCACATTGCCATTACACTGGGTAGCTTAAAACTACAGAAATTTCTCTATCATGGTGCTTGGAGGCCAGAAGACCCAAATCCAGGTGCTGGTAGGGTTGTTTCCTTCTGGACGTTTCAAGAGATCTTTTTTTATGTGTCTTTCATAGCTTCTAGTGATCGCCAGACATCCTTGTGTCTCATGTCTTGTAAACACGTCGCTTCAATCTCAGCCTCCGTCTTCACATAACATTCTCCCCTGTGTGTGTCTGTGTCTCTTCTCTTCTTACAAGGATGCTAGTCATATTGTATTAAAGTCCCTATTTGCAAATAATGTCACATTCAAAGGAACTGAGGATTAGGACTTCAGCCAACCTTTATATGGGACACAATTTAACCCACACCAGGTGTTTACAGAACAAGGACACGTCATATACTCAGAGTTTCCATACTTTTCTTCACACAGTAATACCTCGTGGGTGTTCTTCCAAGTCAGTTGTTATAGCTCTAAATATATGGTCTTAATGTCTGTATACACTTAATTCTCTTATAATTTTATACAAATTCTCTTGTAATTACTTAATAGAATATAATTTTCATTCTCTTAAGTAGTAATTCTTATCTACTCCATTGTATGACAGCTTGATAATTTATTCACCTGTCCACCATGGTCATACTTTCACTTTTTTCCCCAGATTTTTGTCACTACAAGCCAAACTTTAACAAGTACCTTAGTACCTGCAGTGTTACCAGTGGTTTCTTCCTAGGTATTAGATCAAAAAGATTTTTAAACTTCCCAGTGTTACTCAGGTGGTCTCCAAAAAGCTACAGCAATGTCTCTTTCCCCAACAGTAAACCAGCAGACCCCTTTCTTTGCACCTCTTCCCGATTAGATATTGAAAATTTTAAAAATCTTTTAATATGATTGATTCCAAGTGATATCTTACTGCTTTAATTTCCATTTTCTTGCTAGTGGGTTTTACCGTATTTCCCTATCTTTGGGGTATTTGGATTTGTTTTCTATTGTGATGTATGTTTTTTCTCTATTAATCCTGTTGGATTGTAAATAGCTTTAACCTTTATTAGCCTCTGTATTTTAAGATTTTTCTCAAACTCTACTATTTGCAAATTGCCCTGCCATGCAATATTTTATAATTTTTATAGAATTAAGTATAAACTATCTTTCTTTTTATAGGTTCTGGGTTGACAATTTTGGCTGAGAAACTTTCTCCAGGAGCAGTTAGTTGATCTTTCCATTTCTTAAATCAATTGTTGTGAACACTCCACTTGTCTTTAAAATTCTTGCCATGTTTCTTTCTCACAGTGATGGAACTTCTAGATTTGGATTGTGGCAATGACTTTCCGGAGAAGAGTTCACTTGACATGCTCCCTTGTAGCCTTGCTGTTTAACTCTGTTACATAGACTGGGAGCAGAGTGAAGGTGTGTCTTTCAAAAATGGTACATGGGCTCCTCCAGCTTTTCTTCCTGCACTCTGACTGAAATGCTTGTGAATTAATTTGGACCATGAGGATATGGGCAATAATCAAGGACTGAAATGTAACTAGATGAAAAAAGGGGGGTTCTTGACATCATGGAGCCACTATATGCACCCCAGATTCCTGTGGGAGAGAAATAGTCTATCTTGCATAAGCCATTGATATTTGGGGTCTTAGTTACAGCAGCCACGACTGTATCAGAAATAATACAGCAACCTAAGAAACTCGTGTTCTACATTTGGAAACAATGTCAATTGTCTGGCAAAGGAGCTTTGAAGTGCGTAGCATTATTTGGGATTCCATTGACACTAAAAAATTGATTTGCCTGCATAATGGTCTGTTTAAAAAAATAAGATATTTGTTTCATCATTTTCTAGCATCCTACTTAATGATTCATTTTTTTAATATCTTTGTATTTATTCAGGTACCTAGTAATTAGTGTTTTAAAGCCATGATAATAGAAGCCAAACAAATTCAAATAATAATTTTACTGATATGAGTTACAGGCTCAAAACTGACATTTTCAATGGGCAGCAGGGACTATTGGATGTTCCAGATCGGTTTGCTTTATTTAATAACAACATGCACTGTTATTAAATAAACAGAACACCTCCAAATGTCTCAGCAGACATATATCTTCACACATTCTAAAACAGTCATTTGATTAAACACTTTTTTTATCTCCTTAAATGGTAATTCTGATGAATCCATCTTCTTTTATTCTGATTTATTTAATTTAATAAAAGTTTCTTTGGTGCAATGAAGTTCAGCCTGGTCATGGTCAATATTTATCTTTCTTTTTTTTCCTCTTTCGCTAACATCTCTTTCTCATCTTAACTTTTAAATTGGCCTTTTCCAGGTTGCAATTTTAGCCAGCTCCCTCTACAGGCTCATCTTCCTCTGCATTTCCATTTCAGTAACTATCTTTTCGCACACTTTCCAAGATCCAGAACTGAATTCCTCCCCTAGGCCAGAGGAAACTCTTTCCCCACTCTCCTCATTTTCGGTAGCATCCGGAATCATGGGATTAAAAAGGAAACTTCTCTCACCACCTCACGCTTCTCAGAAATTCTGGAGAAAAGCCTTCCCCATTTACTTACCCAGAGGAGACAGATTATTCATAACCACCTCCAAGGCCAGACTGGGTCAACTTCTAGTCCTTTCTCTGGAGCTTCCCGTCTCACAGCCACATTGGGAGGGCTGTTGGCCTCCTCCTCCCTATTGACTCACATCAGTGAAGGCTAAGAATGTGGTTTTCTAAGGCAGGCAGGAGCCATTCTGTATGTCTTCTTGGCAAAAATGTCTACTCACATCTTTTGCCCAATTTTTAATTGGATTTTAAAAAAATTTTTGCCTATTGAGTTGTATGAGTTCTTTATATATTTTGGATATTAACCCCTTGTCAAGATATATGATAAGGGGTTATTTTGTTTCATTTAGTAGGTTGCCTTTTTATTTTGTTGGTGGTTTCCTTTTGTGTACAGAAGCTTTTTAGTTTGATTTAGTCCCACTAGTTTTGTTTTGTTTTGTTGCCTTTACTTTCAGTGTCAAATCCAAAATATCATTGACAATATCATATCTTCAGAGACAAGGGATGACATTGTGTTAAGTTCTTTCCACAAATGGTCACCAGCTCCTTCATGGGAACGGGTTGTTCTAAATTAAGTTGAGAACCATGCGATCTTCACTCCTAGGTGGGATATAAAACTGAAAGCAACAAACGAACAAGACAGACATTAAAAACTCATGGACACAGACAGCAGTTTAGTGGTGACCACAGGGTAAGTGGGGAAAGGGGAGGTAGAAGAGGGTAAAGGAGTCAAACATATGGTGACAAGAGATCTGACTTTGGGTGGTGAACACACAATACAATATATGGTTGATGTATTATGGAGTTGTATATCTGAAACCTATGTAATTTTACTAACCAATGTTGCCCCAATAACTTTACTAAAAATTAAAAAAGGATAACAAATAATTTAAGATACTATCCTGAAATCACCTTAGCACCATCACAGCGTTATTAGATGCTGAGCAGTCACTAGTTACAGCTCCTTCCGTGAGTCAGCTCACAGCTTGCAAGGTGAGCTCTCTTGTGTTTCCTGAGCACATACGCAAGCAGCAGCTTTGTGCTGAACGCAGAGGGAGAACTCTATGATTTGAGTGAGAAGTCTGTAACTTCCATTGACTGCCATATTTCCAGAATTGGGGGCAAAAACCTCTTAATTATAAAATTTTCTCTTGTGCTTAATTTTCAGTAGTATTGCAAAAGCTTGACAAGACAAAGCCTGAAATTAGACATGTGTAGGTTCACACCCTGCTCTGACATCTACTAGCTGTGTGACTTGGATAAATTACTTTACCCTCCACACTCCTGATTGTTCACTTGTAAAATGAACGTTAGGAAGCAGGTGATATGTATATGCCTGGAACAGACTGAGCATCCAATAACTTCTACCTTTTACCAAGATGATACTATCATTGTTATTTAGCTGCTAAGCATGAATCCTTCATAATGAAGGCCAGTTCCCTTTGCTTAGAAATATCTCCACTGATTTGCCACTCACCTACATCTACTCCAGTTTTACAATTCTGTTTACGTCCAAAATTATATTTCCTGCAAGGAATAGTTCTGGCCCTCACATTAAATGCTTATTTTGTCAAAAACAAATTTGTGTTTGTTAGTAAAGTTGCAGAGTTAGAGAGTAATTTTAAAAAAGACACTAAGATTAACCCATATCAGTTTTTCCTAGCACCATAATTTGAATATGGTAGAGACACGGTGAATATGATTGGAAGAACAGTTAGGCTGCCCACGTTCAAGTTGTGGTGCTACCACTTACGAGGTGTGTCCATTGGGCAATTTATTTCATCTTCCTGAATCTCAATTTCATTATCTGGAAAAAAAGAGATGTGAAACATGGTATTTCATAGGGTTGGACTTCTTGATCTGCAAATGTTTTGTCAACTTCCTAAAACATTGTTATGACATCAGCAGTGCTAGCACCCCTGTTACCCATACGATCAATTCTACCTCAAAGATACAACAGGACCAGTTCCTTCTGGAATGATAATTTGAGCGCAGTGGATTCTCACTGACTATTTTAGGCTTTATCTGGTTTGAAAAATATTTACTAAAATATTACTTAGTATTTACTGGCTCTGGAGGCAGGTGGCCTGGATTTGAATCTTGGCTCATGATTCACCATCTCATAACTATCAGAGTTTTATTCAAAAGGGAGATGATTCCAGAGAGCTATCTGGTGATTGGTTTTCTCCGCAGTTTCTGCAAAGTATCATGGCACTGATTCAATGTACATTAAAATTTGCCATTTGTCTCTCCCAGAGAGCAGAGATTAGGTATGTTGAAATGAGAGGAGCAGTAATAATAGATAAACAGTGCTATTAATCTAACAGTGAGCCAGGAATTTCAAAGCTTAGATATATAAAGATGAGTCTTAGCTAGCTAAACATGGGTGGTTGCATGCCTGAGCAGTTTCTAATCACAACCATCACCTTCAGAAGAATACTGATTTCAGTGCATTTAAAAAAAAAAAGAATTTGTTTCTCTAAGTAGTTTTTATGACAGTAAGTATGGATGAAAATTATTTGGCATTTGAATTTTCTTTAAGATGAAAAGAAAAAGAATCTACTCATCTCTCCAATTTTGAATTAATTCATACCATACCACCACAATTCCCAATTACACAACAACTTCAGAAAAGTACTGTTAGAAACTAAATAGAAAGCAAAAGTGAGTTTCTAGGAAACTCATCCAGGCTTCTTACCCATAGCTCCTAGTTTGTACTAAATTTTAAGTTACTAGACAACAATGTAAAAGAAAAAATGATGGGCCCATCTGAAAGAGATCGGAGCACTAACATCTGTATCTGATCAATCATTTTTTATTTACTCATTAATTTAATCAGTTAACATTTACTGAGTAATTGTGATGGTCCAGGCACCATACCTTCTCTGTGACAGCAAAAAAAAAAGCTTCATTGTTTGTTTGTTTGTTTCCAAAGTAAACACATTCTAAAACATGTACCAGGTATAGACTTATATTCTAGAAACTTCTGCATAAGAGGAATTCCACATATAAAGTAACTGATGGTAAATACTACCATGTGACCCATTTCCTGTTTATTACACAAGTGACACATGAGTAGATGCTCTTACTACCACGAAATACAAAAGTTGGGAAATAAATCTAAGTTGATCAAAATAAGGCTATTGAGTAAAAATAAAACCTCCTTCAACTGTACCCTCAACCAATGTTCCACCCACAATTTGTATGTATCCTTTATAATTTTTGCTGTATATTTACATATACTCACACATTCCCATATAAAAAATATATATTTCTGTATGTATATGAGCACACACACACACACACACACACACACACACATAAAACTATATATATAGTTTTAAAGTTTTGGAGTTTGTTTTACACATAAATCAGTTTGTGTATAATATGGTTCTATAATTTTCTTTATATTTATATTTTGGAGTTTTTTTCATGTTGGTATATTTAGTCATACTTTTTTCCTTTTAGCTGAAGCATGAAAGACTAGTGTAGGAAGGTTTGTTTTAAAATTAATTATTAATATTAACCTATAAGATGAAAGTCATAACTGTCAATTTATAAAAGAAACAGAGCTAGAGATGTGAAGAACAATTTTTCCATAGTAAGTACTAGGGCTTGGATATGAATTGAAATCATTTTGTGTCTTATTTTTATTTGCTTAAATTTTATTCACTGCCTCATTTATAAAAGTTGGAGAGAGAAACATAACTTGTGCATGTGTAAAATGAGGTGGACTTCATCAAAGGAAGCAAAATTGCTTAAATAAGAATGTTCAGTTTTGGGGTGCATAACTTTTAAATACCCTTATTTTGATCAATTTGGGTTTATTTCCAGTATTTCTTTTACTTAAAAAAAAAAACCAAACTCGAAATGTGTTATTCAGCAATCACACAGAATTGTAACAGAGTTCCTGTGAAGCAGATGGATGGGATACAAGTGAAACCACAGGGGACACAAGCTAAAGATGGTTGTCTGTTTGGGTTCTCCCAAAGTGGGTACTAAGGCAAATGGTTGGATCCAGGTATTTATTTGGAAGGAGATTTCCAAACTCACCAGTGACAAAGTGGGAAAAGTGAGACAAGGGGATGTAAACCCAATAACGAGTGCATCAATGGCTTCGGAGGGGCTGTGGCTCCACCTTTGTAGTTGAGTGAGTCACAATGCAGAAACGACTTCAAAAGTGTGCCACCAAAGATGGAGAGAATCTAGGACATTTAACCACAAAGTCCAAGACCTCTATAATTAGAAATTGCTCCCAGGTATTAATTCCCCCTTTCCATGTTCCACTTCCAGGTTGTCCTTGGCTGAGTGGCCTTTGAGGGTATCAGAGGACAAAACAGAGAACCCCTTAGCAGAAGGCTGCTAGGTGCGGGGAACTAGCCAGCACTGTGCCAAAGTCAAGTAGGCAGAAGGCGTACCGCATAGGGGGTCACCATCATCCGTCGTCTTACTCATAAGCAGTGAACAGCCAGGCCTTGGTCAGACTTACGAACTAGATGGACAGTCTCAGTGGGGCTCTCCTACCTTTCCACCAGTAACCTGTCTTCTGCCTCCTGTCCGATTGGTCATCCTACACTGACTTCCACACAGGCTTTACTTGCATCTTGCTGTCATCAGACACATGATGTGCATCAGCAAAGATGATAAAGTGGTGTTAATTGATAAGCTATATTTCACAGGCACAAATGGATTTTACTCAAAAGGCTTTGATAGAGAAAGATTTGTGGAACCAAGGAAGTGACCTTTCCTACAATAGAAGAACGGTGAGACCATTATTCTGAGGCTGGTTTTTATTCTATTTAATGTTAATGGGGATCCTAGCATTGAACCATAAAAATGAATGTGTCCAAAGAAAATTTATTCACTCAGGTATTCATTTATGTTTTTATGTGCTCAGCACTGATTTATAGAGAGCTTTGTATTGGCGAGACATGGTTTACGATATCACAGATATTGCAAAATACAACTTAGAATAAAGCAGAGTAGGTCACAGAACTCAAGAAACTTTGGCTTTAAAGAAGTGATGGGATTAATATGTAACAATTAAATTTATGATATAATTACTGATTCCCATAGTGTTATGAAAGAAACCAACAAGGTGACAAGATAGTCACTACATAGGTTAGACAGGTAGAGAGGCTTAACACGTGGTTGTGAGGAAAGATCTAAAGGTATGATGTATAAGCTGAGCTCCTGAGAGTGGAAACAGGCCCCCATGTTTCAAAATTCCAGGGAAACCAGTCATTTCACGGTCTAAATGAGTGTCACCCTTTGACTTGTGCTGTACACGATGCATAGCTATATATGCTAGCCTGGGCAGGAAAGAGAAAGATTTGGAAAGGTACATTCTAGGCCAAAAAGATAGCAAATGCAAAGTCTCTGAATTGGAAAATAATAAGTTTAGGGTTAGAGACTAACGTGTGGAGGGAAAAATGAAGGGGAAAAGGGGGTTAAAAGACAAAGGCAAAAGCCAATCATGCAGTAACTTGTGGACTAGGGGTGTCCAAACTTTTGCCCTGAGCCATATTGGAAGAAAAAGAATTGTCTTGGGCCACACATAACATTCTCTAAAACTGATGAAGAAACAGAAAATATGTATTCTGCTTTACTGAGGTTTTTAAGCCACGCTCATCCAGTAATCCTTATGGAGACAAGTATGGGCAGACAGTCTCATAGGATCTGTGAAAAAGATCCCAATCTCCTGTATTATATTTTATCTATATGTTAGTAACCCCAGCAGGCCGAATCCCCTAGCATGTTAGTGTGTTGACTTAATTTCAGATACGTTTACAAGCAACAGCGGAAGCAGCCATGCAGCTTGACAGGCATAAACAGGTTTTGCTCGGCTGCCCACATTATCTGTAGGGTTGTCATTCTTTTTGTTTTTACACTTGGCATTCACAAGGTACAGTACCAATTATTTAGTTGAGGGGAAATTCCTGTGTTACATTAAAGTGGGTCATAATCAGTTATAAAATTTGACATGCATGTAATTTAATATCCAAAGATACTAGAGCTCTTGGATATGTTTTCTATTTGTAATGGAGACGGGTAAGATGAGGATTTAATTTAGTTCTCATCCAACTGAAAGGTGTCAACCTTTGTTACTTGTTCTTAAATTTCTCTGTGGATAACTATTAAGAAGAAGTAACTTTGTCTGAAGTCTGGCCTGTTATCCTATTGTGTGTTTCATGTTCGATTTACTGGACCAAAAATTACATTAAGCTAGCGCCCACCACAGTGTACATAAAAGCACATGAAAGGTATATGAAAGCAGATCTTGCCAAGAGTACCTGGCCTTGACAATGGCTATGTTGGTTATAAGGAGTTTTAACACCCCAGACCAAGGGCCTAGTAAATGAAGAATTAGGATGCATAAATAGAGAAGGCCCAGATATGTCACTGGTTCAAATAGAATGGCTAATGTGTCTCTGTGCCTAGCACACACTTGATTCTATATCAAGGTCAATGCTAGCAACCCAGCTGCTTTCTGGAGGAACACTACATGTCCAGTTAAAGTTGGAAAGCACATTGATGTTAAATTCTGTTATTGCTTGGTCACCTCAGAAAGTAAAGTAAAGCTCCAAATTCTAGAGAATTCCATATCCATATTAGTTTTCTTTTTCATTTATTTCAGTCAATCATTTACTAAAAATATATTTATTATGCACATCCTTTGTATTAGGCAGTGTAAGAGTGAGTGCAGGAAATAACAGAATTCTCAGAGATGCCCTCTGAGCAAAGTGGTGCTCCATCATATCAGCCTGTTTTGGTGGCTGCCCCAGGGTTATCCCCAATCTTTAACAGCATTGTCGTCATAGGGTTCCTGGGAGAGGGTCAGGGAGGATTTCTCACCCCTCATACTAGCAGGAAATAAGATGTACAACAACTCCTGAGACCAGACTGTCTAAAACCTGTATACCTGCGGTTAGATGGTATGACTAGCTAGTAAACAAGGGAACTTTAAAATACTGAGAAGGCAGAACAGCTTGGGTGTGTTCTTGGCAGGGGACTTTGGTTCTCAGAATAACTTTGATTTGTTAAGTGTTTGTTACAGATTTTCTAGCTTGAAATATTGGTCTGTGAATAAAGAATTGTCCCTGTGATGATGCTTTGGGAAAACAAGGGGTGATCTGGTCACTTGTCTTTAAATGTAAAGCACGAGTACCCGAGCGGGATGTGAGCTGGGTGGAGGCTGAACCCTACAGGAGATGGTACTGATCTGGGGCAACGGTCAGAATTTCATGATCTCTAGGGTTGAGCTTTCTTATCCAAAAACCCATATACCCTAGCTACAGCTATGTCTAGTTGTTTATCAGTTTAGTAAATGTGCATATATTGATAATGGGATGAGTTATATAACTTAGGACTTCATATAAAAGTAAAACTATGTGTATATATGTGTGTGTGTGTGTGTGTGTGTGTGTGTGTGTGTGTGTATACACAAATACAACACATTTAAACACATACCCACACCCCATTCACACACACACGGATCTAGGTTTGCATCCACACCAGTGCATTAAGTTATGGGTCAGTGACTCTATCTCTGCTTTTTTTTTAACTTCAGTTTTTAGGCTCCTTCACAGCCCCACCTCCTCTCACATTGTGTAAGTTCTAACCCTTAGGTAGCTAAATTATCCCTAGAATTTCCAGGATGGCTGGGCCTCCATGATTAAGTCCTGACTGATAAGTGTGTAGGGTGGATAAAGGGATGAAGCCTTTTCTTTTGCTGCTTCCTATTTTATTTTATTTTTAAATTTAAGGTATAAAACACATTACTTTTATTCACTTATATATTGTAATATGATTGCCATTGAAGCAATATTTATCACATTATATCATTATAGTACAGTACTATTGACAGTATTCATTACAGTGTGCATGAGATCTCTATGGCTTATTTACTACCCATTACAAGTTTGTACCCTTAAAACACCATTACTCCGATCCTGCCACCCCCACTCCCTGGTGACTAGCATTTTACTCTCTGCTTTTTACAGATTTGACTTTTTTTTTAGTTTCACAGGTAAGTGATATCTTATACAGTACTTATCTTTTTCTGACTGACTTTTCTTGCTTAGCATAATGTGCTCAGGGTTCCTCCATCTTGTTACAAATGACAGGATAGCTGTCTTTCTCATGGACGAGTAATATTCCATTGTATACATGCACCACATCTTTTTTATTTATTCATCAATTGATGCGCATTTGGATTATATCCTTATCTTGGCTAATGTGAATAATTCTGCAATAAATATGGGTATGCATGTATCTCATCAAAATGTAGTTTTATTTCCATAGGGTCTATACTCAGAAGTGGAATTGCTGGGCCCTATGGTAGATCACATTTTGAGGAACCTCCATACTGTTCACCGTAGTGGCTGTACTGGCTTGCACTCCCACCACTAGTGCACAAGGGTTCCCCTCTTCTCCACATCCTCACCCACATTCGTTAACGCTTACCTTCTTGATGATAATCATTCTAACAGATACGGGGCGATACCTCCTTTTTAAATGACTTGGCATTTCACCTATGATGAGTGACCTTGAGCGTCTTTTCATGTGCTTGTTGGCCATTGGATTAGTTCTTCTCTGCATTTTAATTGTTTTTTGTTGTTGTGCTAATTTATATATATATTAGTAAGCCTTATCCAATATATGGTTTGCAAAATTTTCTTCGGTTCTGTAGGCTGTCATTTCATTGTGTTGGTTGTTTCTTTGCTGTGCAGAAGCTTTTAAGTGTGATAAGGTCCCATTTGTTAATATTTGCTTTTATTATTTGGTCTTCTGATGTCATGTCTAAAAAAGTCATTGCTATGACCAGGATCATTGAGTTTCTTTACTATAATTCTACAAATTTTATGGTGTCAGGTCTTATGTTTAAGCCTTTGGTCTATTTTGTGTTAATTGATATGAGTGGTGTGAGATAGGGGCCTAATTTCATTGTTCTGCACGTGCTTCTCCACATTTCCCAACACCATTTGTTGAAAAGACTGTCCTTCCCTGTTGGGTGTTCTTGGCTTCCTTGTCAAATATCAGTTGAATGTGAATGCCAAGATTTAATTTTTAGTTCTCTATTCTGTTCTATTAGTCTACATGTAACTTTTAATTTTTAAAATGGATCACTCTGCTCTTTGGGGGATGGATCAGAAAGGAATCAACTGGAATCTGGAAGACCACTTAGGAGGCTGGTACAGAGATGGAAGAAAATGGGCGGGTTGAAAATGTATCTTGGAGGTAGCATTGATAGGACTTGGTTGAGTATTGGAATATTTTATAAAATTCCATATACAATTTAGACTTATGAGTCTCCTAAAAAATGGAAAGTTCTGATCGTAGTGGCCAGTAATGAGCAGAGTGGCTGCTCCCCCTTAATTAGAACAGGTAGCCTTTGTAGTTTCACCGTCCTTATCGCTCCCCACCACCTACACATGGCTCATTTTTATTCCTTGACAATATATGTCAAGTTCCTGTATGACAGCCCTTTATGAAGTGCTTAATCAAAATAGCACTTTATATTTTTTCTGATGTTCTTATTATTGTTAAGAGTTCCATGGATGAATGGAAAGGATATCGGGCTTTGAGCCAGAATCTCTGAGCACAATTAATGTAGCACTAATTACCCCAGTTACACTGGACATTCCAGAATCTTCTGCTCTGTAACAACAAGGATAAAAACATCTGTTGTGTCTCCCCCAGAGAGCTGTTGAGAGGGTCTACTGGGGGCAATAAATCTCCTTCTCTGGCTCTAGTAATGCTGTCGAGCCTGCACCTCACTTTATTCTGCCTTCTGTTTTAATTTCTCGTGTAGTTTCTATGTTGTTCTTCTCCTCAAGGTCACTAAGTCCTTCAAGACTAGTACTGTGCCTGATTAAATTTTTGCATTTCCCAGAGTTGAGTATAAAGCTTTGCCCATAGTGACACTAAGGAAAATTTTAGGTTTGCCAAGCAATGTATAGGACATATTTTATAATCATAAATGGATCCCAACATACAACAAATTAGTGGACCATTGAGTCACGGTTTCCTGATTCTCTGACCACTGACTTATAAGAGGAAGTCGGGCCACCTTCCACCTGAATCTACAGACAGATCCCAATTGTAGGAGTGAGTCGATCTTGTTGACAAATTAAAAAAACAAAAAACAAAGTCTGACTCAAAGTGACTTAAGTGCTCAACAACAGTCTGAGATGCTCACAGGTGGGAAGTGGTCCGAGTGGGGCTCGGTTGGGGTGGTGGTTGTTACTCTCTGATTCTTGCAGCTTGGCTGGCTGCTCTCTATCGCTTCTTTTCCCTTGAACTGGATTTCCTGGCCATAAAATGATGCTCATAACATATTGTAGCAATTTTAGGCCTCACAGCTGCTCACACTGCAGAGGAGAGGGAATGAACACTTTTGTCCCAGAGTCCTGTGCTGATTGGACACACTGGGTTTGACAAAGGTCTAAGTCATGGGGCAGGATAGGCTAAGTTCCCTGGGTGCTATGCAGAAGCTGTGCTGCTGACTTTTTGGGGTGTGATTTGCTTTTATTGTGTGCATTTTTTTCTTGCTGCTACTTCCTGTCAGGGACACCTTCTAGTCATTGAGACAACTGAAAAGGCACCCCTCTGACTGACTCCACGGGGGTTGCCCCACTGGTTAAGCCTCTAACAGGGGTTCCTTCTAAAGCTGATGTGGAATCAAAGGCTGTTCTGCATAGAACAATGGTGGAAAAGCTGCCAGGGATTCAATCACAACTTCTGTTATGAAAGTTTGCTTTTCACCCCCTTCACATTCTTATGTTGAAGTCCCAGTCCCCCATGTGATGGCGTTTGGAGGTGGCACATTCGAGAGGGAGTTAGGTTTAGAAGAGGTCATGAGAGTCGGGCCCCATGAGTAGGTAAGAGGGAAAAGAAACACCAGAACTCTCTCTCTCCTTCTCTCTCTTTCTACTACGTGGGGATAGGGTGAGAAAGTGAGTGTCTGCAAGCCAGAAGGAGAGCTTTCTCTGGGACCTGACCACGGTGGCACCCTGACCATCAGACTACCCGGCCTTCAGAACGGTGAGAAAAACCTTCCTGTTGCTCAGCCGCCCTGTCTGTGCTGTTTCGTTATGGCAGCCGAGCTGACTATGACAACATCGGTACCCTCTCGGGCAGCTTGAGACCTCAGGGAGACTGGTGGCTGCTCCCATTGTTGGGAACCACAATGCAAAAGCCCCCAAATACTTCTTTCCCTCCCGTTCCATTAAGAATAAAAATGGCAATCACTTACTGCCATTATGGTGGGTACTTTGTGGCACCTTAGCTCGAGTAGTATTCGCAAACTCTGCAGTCAGCTTTAATGTCCCCTTCCAGATTAGGAAGCTGAGGCTCTGTGGGTAATACAGTCTTTTGTCACCAACACTCTGTCACAAAAGCAGCCCGATGTAATATGTAAACAAAGCAGCAAATGGATGAGTTCCAATAAAACTTTATTCAGAGCCGCTACACTTTGAATTTTATATAATTTCTTGTTTTGCTAAATATCCTCCTTTTGATGACTTTTAACCACATGCAAATGCGGATATACCATATTGCCACCCAGAAACGTCTCACAGGATTCTGGGATGGACTTGGGAGCATTTCTGTGGCCGTCTGGTTGTGGAGGCATCCCTAGTAGTGTCACATTCTTTCAGAAGGTGCGCTCCATGCCCACGTTGTCAGTGACCCACAGTGTGGGGTCTGGGGGCTGAGCACAGCGGGGGCTTGCAGTTCTTCCTGACTCTGGACCATGGGGTCAAGCCCCCTACCAGGGGGCTTGAGGGCATGTCCTGTGATCTCCAGGACCTTGGATCATGCCCCAAATCCCGCTGGCAATCTCACCTCTTTGTTGTGCTGCCGTAGTGTCTAATTTTGTGTTCGTTAAGGTCTCTTTGGGCCTTATTTCGGCCTACTAATTTTTCCAGTCTATGCTTTCATTCTGAGCACAAACATGAAAAGGCCGGATTGGAGGAGCAGTGTGTGATGGCTCCCTTCTTTGCCTCATTAAAAATGAGCCCACACCATGAAGGCGATCACGAAGCAGCACCTGTCGTGTAGCACCAGCTGAACCTGCTCATCAGTGATTCGTCCCGGGCCACGTTCAACACCATCCAGAGGCAAGTGGGGCAGCTGCCTGGGGGGAATCAGCAAAAACTCCAACAGGTGCCTGGAGGCCTGAACACGTCAAATATGTACGATGGGCGCCTTGCCCACCAGTCATTTCGAATACGTGTGTATATTTATCTGGTGGTCTCGCCTCCAAGCCTATTTTGTAAAAGCATTTCAGTTTCATTGTGTAGGTTTACTGTTCATTTCAGAAAAGTTTTAGGTATTTTTCTTGTCTTTTCTTTCTTTCCTGGGTGAGTCAATATGTGGTCAAACACTCAGCTTAGTGATCTGTTTGATAGATTGAGCTTGCTAGGGTATGAATGCATAGAAATCCAAGTCTCTAAACTAAGCCAATAAAAGGCTGCTCCTTAGGAAAAAAACCTCTCAGCATCAAAACATAAGGTAGATCACAGTATGGCCTTTAAGATTTAATTTCAAGTTAGTTCTGCATCAAGCTGTGAAAGTTGGAGTCATAGGTAAGAAGCAAGGAGTCTGCCAGCCTCCGAACGTGGCATCTGTGAGCAGTGGCTGTACTGGACAACACCTGCTGTCCTGCATGCAGTTTAAGGTGACACTTGGGTGTTTAAAATGCTTGGCAATCACATATGGAGATTTCCTTCCCTTTCTGTTCCCTGGGGTGGGGTCAGCTTCCAAGCATTCATTCTTATGGCCATGTGACAGGATCAAGGTTGCTGGGGGGAGGTCATTTAAACACCATCTCTGTGATTTGGGGTTGTTCTGGGTTGTTGTTAACCATCATTAATTTTTTTGGTTTATTTCTGTTGGTGTTATTGTTATTATTTTTGGTTTATTTGTGTTGGTTTACTTCTATTGATTGGTGGTTCTCATTCTAACCACAGCCTTATAGGTATAATTCACATAATTCACATTTTTATCAAAATGGAAAAAGACACCAACGTGCAACACTGATACCTAAGGATCTGTCAAATGCCTTTATGCCTTCATTTTGTTTCTCTGTTGCACAATTTTTATTCTATTTGACACCTTCCTGCTGGATCACTTATATTGCAATTATTCATAGAAAATGCTATAGGTATTACATAGTGTGCCTATTAGCAAAGGTGCATTTGCTATCACAGGTTGTTGATGAAAATGGTATCGATATAGGAAAACCATTCACTCACTCTTACATGGAATTGTACTTACTGAATTTTTGCCATGTGTCAGGCCCTCTGTGGGCACTGAGGACACAGTTTAGAGTAGGTCAGACATGTCTGCTTACCCTGATGCAACTAACAGTCTAATGAAAGAGGTAGAAAATACGTAAGAAATATTGGGATATGTTTCAGAATACAATGTCTTACTGCGTGCAAATACCATTACAGACTAACTAATAATGTTAAATATGCTACCCTCCCCAAACACATATGTGTTTTGAAATGGAAAATGTAATAACTGCATCCAGCTGAAAACTGGGTGTGGCAGAATGTGGGGAAGACATTGCCAGGCAGATCTGTGCTGGGAAGCAGTTCATAACGTAGAGGACCACCAGAAAGGGTTGTGTGCATCCTAACAGCAGCCATTGCCTGTAGATACCGTTTCGTTTTTTCAACTGAAGAAACTGAAGCTCAGGGAAGTTAAGGGCCCAAGATAATCCAGCCACTAAGTGGTTTGGCTAAGATTTGGAATGATGGCTTCACGTACCTGCTGATGAAGGTCACATACTCTAACCATAGCACTTAGGTCCAGTCTCCGCCACTCACTGGCTTATGCCCTCAGGCATGTTGCTTAACTTGCATGTGCCTCAGTTTCTTCATCTGTAAAGTTGGTACATGAAGAGTACCTTCCTCAGTTGAGTTACTGTAAGGATTAGATTAATGTTAGCCAAGAATTTAGAACTGTGCCTAGCATATAGATTGATATAAATGTTTAGTGTATGAAATAAAATTTTAAATTATGTGTACGAGGTCTGTCTGACTCCATAACCTGTGCTCTTTATATGGCCCGATGTGGACTCTTAGGGTGAAGCTACAAGTACTAAGGTATTCATCTTCCCTTCTCTCTCCCATCGGTGTAGCTCTTAGAGGTTCCAAGAGGAGAGTCAGGGATAACATGAAAGTAAGAAAACATGAATGCTCCATTCTGTCCTTATAACCATCAATGCTGACATTTTTCAAAAATGGACCAAATTGGATTTTTTTTCAGGTCAGGTACACTTATTGTTACCCCAGGGCATTTTTGGAAAGAAGAAAACAAACAGCAATAAAAACTCTCTCCTCTGGTTTGTGAATGCATGGTGTTTCATTTAGGAAGATTTCTTTCATCCTCTAATTGATGTTTTTAAATAAAACATTTGAGCTCCTATAAACAAACCTGAGTCTCCTTCCCAGAGGATGTATTAATCAAGGTATTACTTCTGGGTAGAAGATAAATCATTTAGCATCTTTTTGATAATAATTGAATAAACTCGTGGTTATTTATTTTATTTTAAATATATTTAAATGAATACAATATTTTTAACTGTCAGTAACAAAGGAAATATTACTGTGATACTTTTGGATGTATCTAGAATTATTTCACACCATACGGCACAATTATAGGTTTAGTTGTAAAAAATTCTGATGGAAATAGCCTTATTTTATCGACAAGACATGGGAACTGTCAAATAAATATCAGTTTGATCTGCTTAGTTATTTATAACCTCTAATAAAATAGATAAATCAACTTAGCCAGTATCTCCTTGAAGTCTAGAAATGCTGTCTTCTAGATTTAAAAGTGTTTGCTTATCATCACTCCAGAGAACAAATAAATCTTATGATTAATTCTTCATAGTCTAATTCATACCATTTGCTGAATACCATTTAAATCAAGCTGTAAAAATGCCTGATCCACAGTAAGCAGGTTGATGTTTTATCAAATTATTTAAAAATTAGAAAGGTAACATAGGCTGTATGTATTTTATTTTATCCTTTTAATGGACATTAACACCTCAGTAAAGTAGAGTAACCACTCCAAATCCAATTACTTGAAGTTTTATATTAAGTTGTTTTGTAAACTCTTTGTGTTGGCCTCAATAGAACCATAACAAGTTTAATGAAAAAATTTTAAAAACGTGCATGAACATATGTTTTTTAGGGAACAACTCAAATCTCCAGCTTCACCTTCAAAATCAAATCTAATTGATTTTTAAAATTCACTATTTTTCTGTTATTTGTCATCTTCTAGAAAAGTTTAAATTCTCCAGCCTTTACACTGACTGTTTGGTTGGGAATACCAAGTCTTCCAATTAAAAATATTTGATAACTTAGTTTAATCCTGTCTACATGAAGAATAATTGTACCTCTCCCACAGCATTGGGAAAATGACACATAAAACTCTTGGGGCAACAGCGTGGCACATACTGAACACTCAGGAAATGCAGACATTACTGTTAACATGAAAATAAAGAATAGCTATTAAGGTACCTGCCCGGGCACAAAGTAAGCCCTTGAGAAATGTTTGTTTCTTCTTTTTCTGCATTACATATTTAGGGAGGTTGTAAAGTAACTTCTTGTTTTAAATTCTACTTCCAAGAGGATACTATGTTCATTATTGTTGTTTTTTTAATTTCCATACATAAAAGTAAAACCTTTAAAAGAAATAAAGTTGATTAATTGATGCATACATTTAACAACTGGTGAACTTGTCAGTGACAGAGACAATACTCACATTTTGAACATACCTCTGAGTCCAAGAACCTCTTTGGAGGGAGATGGTGGATAAAATGGTTTTACCACTTTGCTATTCATGGGTTAGGCATTATAATGGGAGTACTAGAACCCAGAACCCAGAACTTAGTGAGTCTTAAGGCCAATGCCAACTATGTCTTAAGCACATCACCAATATCATTTTGGAGCAGCTGTGTACTGGTTGCTTACTTAGATCCACTCATACAAGGACTGGGGGTTTTGATCCCTGCCTTTGTAGTCCTAACAATGTGGATGTTGGAATAAAGGCTTACCAACAGTAAAAATACATAGCATTGAGGGTGAAATAATAATACCAACCAATAATATAAGTAATGGCAAGTTGCAGTGACAGGATTTCAAAGGAGGGAGAAGTAAACTAGGGTGGAATTTTGTTGAAAGGCTTTCTGGTAGAAGCAAGGGCTTTAATCCTTGCCACCCAGATAGGACCTAAATACCTAGAGGTCACAGAAGGGAAAAACGTTAGGCTTATGTGACATTTTTATGTTCACAAAGGCACAAGAAAGTGCAAATGGAGGGCATGTGGTTGGCAGGTGCTGTTTCTTGGCTACACCAAGGAGGAGTTTATGGGACAGTCAAAAGGTATGCATATGGATTTGGGGGTTCCTTGATTACAATATAAGGGAATTTTCTCCTGTAAGCACAGGAGAGAGTTATAGTACCCTGCACATATTCAATATTCAGTAAACAATTCAACATGAAAGAATGTGTACACGCACGCTTGCATTCATGTTTTCACAAATCGTATTTTGAAGATTAGGAATTTAGCTAATACTCCTATAGGAAACAAAAAAACAAGTGAAACTATTCAGTATATATGAAGTTGAAAAAAAATCATACTCAGTAGCCTTATCCTAATAAACCACAGTATTCAAAATGGCTAAATTATGGGGCACATGTTTAAAAGTATCAGTCCAGTGAATGCAGGTAACCACAGGATTTTGCCTCCCATCTCTGACAAATACTATGGAAGCAGGATGAACATACAAGATACACATCCTTCTTTTCTGATTTTATATTGCATACAGTTTGCTAAAAGCATGAAGACAATGTGTCAATAAGGAACAGATTTCACCCTGAATTCCACCATTGTAATATGCTACTGTTTTCACTTTTTTCTGATCTTCTGAAAGTCTTTGCCTATGTGTAAATCTCTTTTTAAAAAGACCTCATCATTAAATACTGCAGTTTGTAGTCTTCATTTTCAAGAACTCCATGGCATATTTCTCAAGTTTCTTCAATATTCATAATTACAATTGTAATGGCTATCTAATTTTTTTAAATTTAATGTCCCATAATTTATTAGTTTTCTATTGTTGGATATTTAGGTTGTTACCATTTTTCCCCCAGTGGTAGACTTCATGGGGTCATTAATAATTTTATGCATATCATTGTGTGCCTCCTTTGAATTATTTCCTTAGGATAAATTCTCAGGAGAGCTATTACTGGGTCAAAAGGTATAAAGGTTTTTATAGCTTTTCAGACAGGTTGCCAAACTGCTTTCCGAAAGAATTTTACTACATCAATTTATAATACCCCAGGTGCCTCTCCATATAGTAATGCATGTATTTCCATTTACTTTCTATCGCATACTATCCACTACAGAATCTTCTATGAGTCCAAGCTGTGGATCAGGTGGACAATTCTGATTTCATCTCTATTCTCCCAAAGATAATCATCATGTCTTCTTTTGTTGCCTTAATACCAAGGAGAAACATGTGTTCCCACTTATGACCCATGCAGAGTCACTAACATCTAGGACAGCGGTTCTCAGCCTGCGGATCGCGACCCCTTTGGGGGCCGAACGACCCTTTCACAGGGGTCGCCTAAGACTGTCAGAAAACACGTATCAGATATTTATGTGACGATTCATAACAGTAGCAACATTACGATTATGAAGTAGCAACGAAGTAATTTTATGGGGGTCACCACACCAGGAGGAACCGTATTAAAGGGCCACGGCATTAAGAAGGTTGAGAATCACTGATTTAGGATTTTCCTTACAGCAAACAGTGGATCATTGGGACTGTTGCCTCATTGAGAGAAAGCTTGAAAAGACTTCACAAAGGGAAGAATAATGGATTAAGGCAGAATCGGTGACACCAAGTATTCTTTGGACCAACTATGTTTTCCTGGCCTCCCAAAGATGTTAGAATCTAATATAGGATTTCATCAATAAATTATTTATAAATCTGTGATTGCTTATGATTTTGTCCAACACCTCTAGTTCAGGTAGGCATTACTGTTGCAGCATTGCTCACTTTAGGGGCCAGGGATCTTAAGAGCTTTCATTTGGTGTAAGACTTGACCTCAGATTCTGATGCCACAACATACAACCTTGTGGGCCATGGCAAGTAGCGTGAATTTCTCTGAGCTGTGAAGTTCTCATGAAGATGTCATTAACTCCTACTTTATCTTACTGTGAAGACTGCATGAGAGGACACATGTAGAGTGCCTACTGGACTGCCCAGAACATGGCACCCTCAATAAATATTAAGTCTATAAGACATTAGCACAGATTACATTTTCTCTATTAAAGTCAGTTAGTTAAAATATACCAAGAAGCCCAGTGGTAAAATAATCTAACATACTGTTCAACTCTCCTGAGAGTATTTCTGAAACATTTTTGAGCCATGGGCGTATTTGAACATTTGTTGCAAACTGTCAATCCTCTGTCCCCAGAAAAATACAAACTTTGCATCCTGCTCATCCAAGCTGAGTCCACTAATTTCAGGTTAAAGCCCTTGTTTTTAAATATTTATTTTCAAATGTGAAGAAACTAGTCCTCCGAGAGCTTACATAATCTGTTCAATATTGCATTATTATCTAAAAACATAAAGCTGATCAATGTCACTATACTTCTACTTTTTCTACAAATTTATCTTCAGAAATATCCAGTGGGAGCAGCTTCGTCTTCAAATATCTTTAGAATTAAATATACACTTTCTTTTGTGCAAGTAATTCTATTTAGGGACTTTACTTGACAGATAAAAAGTACCAGATCCTAGGAACACAGAAAACCAGAGCAGCAAAGCATCTGTGGCAAAAAAAAAAAAAAAAAAAAAAAGCACGGGGCGTTTAACAGGAAAACAATTTACTAAATTACAAGACATACATATCCTGGAATATTATGCAGCTACTGAACATAATGAAATTAGAGCTATATACCCACTGCAATGTGGAGAGGTGGTAATATCAACTCAACTGGTTGAAAGCAATAAGGTGGTTTGCTGTCTGTATTAAATACACCGAACTAGAAGACACTGAGCTTTGTAGTATCATTAGATGCTGGAATTCTAACAATATTATTGATAATACAATTCTCTCCACCTGTCAAGGTCCCTCTCACCACGTCCCTCCCTTTGGTATCCCACTACGTTCCAGTTAAGCTGAAAAGATTTCCACGAAGTACCGTGGAGTGGCAAAAGAAAAATGCAAAATATGTGTCTCACATTATTTTATTTTTAATGATCAAAATCATGTAACTATATGCACCTTTAAGTGAACATATATGTCATATGTAATGCATATGGTACATATGAGTACTTATTCATGCATATGATTGAAATGATTATCCGAGCATGAGAAAAAAGATGGAAATTTACTGACTAAATTGTTAACATAGGCTCTGGGGGACTGGGAGAGGGTAGTGGAGAGGGAGGAGAAGGAAATACAGAGAGGATCAGCAAAAATGCTATTAAATATTGAATTAAAATGTATGTGTGAGTTTATCACATATAGGGGCCAGCAGAAGTAACGCCCTTTTGAAGCAGTTAAAATATTGTTATGTTATGGAATCACATGCTTAAGATTTTGTACTAAAAACTTTGGTATGTAGAATACCAGCTCATAAAAAAAGGGGTGTTATTTCTACCAGACCCTGTATGCACATTCCTATGTATAGGTGAAAATGTGAAATTATTTTTAATAATTATAAAATCAACAAAAGTTTAAACTAAATGTACTCTTAATCTAAAAATGTGGGATCCAGATTTCAGAAGACATGGGATCTGAAATCTTATGTGAAAAGAGAGGTTAAAAGACCATGTTTGGAAGAGAGTCAGTAAGCACACACCCAAACCCTAAATTCCAAATAAAATCCAAGATTTACTCCACTGAGAGGTTCATACCATTGCTTAAATTGCAAGTTGAGAGAGCTGACTGATTTAGTACAACACAAATGTATAAATATAATAGTGACCCATATTCCAGTGTAAATTAATATTCAGGATTAAGACTAACTTTTAAAATATATCATTTTCTTTAGAATGAACATAGTCATATGATTAACAGACAGTTTCAATAATTTTGACTTTATTATTTCCTACATTTGATTGTTGATTTAGTTATCTAGGAAATTGTGACCCCAATGACTTAACATTTTACTGTAAACTTTATAAACACAAAAGCAAAGCCTCCACAAGTTGTAAGAAAGCAGCGTTAGGTGAGGGTTGGGGCTGATGGTTTGTACCTGACACACAGCAAACATTTTAATTGTATCTAATCAGAAACAGATTTTGTTTGGAATTCCAGTGTCAGACCCAGCAGTCTGCATTGAGGAATCTGCACAGAGGCATGCTAGATTTCTCCATTAGTCATTTGGACTGCTTTGTTCATGTCACTGTGACCTTGCAGAGAACACAGTGTCCTCAGAGACTCTACAATCATGCTCAAGGGTGAACCTCATAAAGTAAATTAAGGCTATAATTCTACCCCATGTAAAAGACTGTGATGTGAGTTTACTAAAAGATATTAAAAAGCATTCTTTGGTAATCTGAATTAAAGTATGTTAGGATCTGGGGACTCAACTGCATGTGTCAAAGTCACTAAATCGATAGCATCAGCAACTTATAAATTAATAAGAACAGTTCAATATTTTTTAAATGATTCTTTTAATTTATGGAGGAAGACAATAGAAGGAATGAAGCAGAATTTTGGCAAGTGAGACTTTTGCTTCCCAGGCCTACCTTAGTCACTAGGTAGTGTTGAATTTTTTCATAACAAAGAAAAACATAATTATTTTTCATAGAAAGCTTCACTTTCAATCCCTGCAATTAGAAAACTGCTATGAAATAAGTGATCATCTTTCTCTCATTCAAAAAATAAACAGTGAGTTAGATAAACATTTTATTCCAAGTTTTAGTGCTTGCTGGTAGATTTACTAACAGGACATAAGCCTGTTCTCAAAACATTTATATTCTTAACTAGAATACAATATGAGAGGCACCGAAGTTAGGTTAGTACATGAAACCGTGGAAGCATAGAAAATTATGAAAAGCATAATTTGAGTTGGATTATTTATATAGTTTTGTCTTAGCAGTTCCAAGGTTAAGATTGTGGCCACGCATTGCTCTAATTAAGTACTGAAAATCCATGCCATGGGACTACTTACAACGCTTTTGAGATTATCGAGCTGCCAAAGCCACATGAGTGAGGCAAGAGTGAGGTGTTTTTTCCTCCCCCGACTCTACACCATAAAAAGTAACATTACATCAAGTTCTATCTTGTTTTCAGAGACATTAGGCTTCTACTTCTCAGACACGGAAGTTTGATTAGGAATTTGGATCTGTTCACCTTGAAATAATATGTGCTGTTTTGGAGCCTGATTTCTTGTACAGACGTGAAAATGGATCATTCACCCCAAGGCAACGTTCTGACCAGGCACCATTCTCTCCAACACCCTGACTTTAGATGATGAGGAAATACAGGCAATTCAATGTTTGCTCAGATTGTAGGCAAATAGCCGTTGACTTCCCGTGATCATTTGACAAGGAGTTTGGGTTGTAGCTTTTCTTAGTAAGCTGCTAATGAGAACATTGAAGTTTCTAAGATGAGGTCTATTTAGTTTATTTTTATTTCATCTTTTCCTTTTTAATTCAACACTTATGGTATAAATTTAAAGAACAAAAATCCAACATGACCTATTTTTAATTTTCACACATTTTTCCTAATAGTTATATTATTAATCTATCTGGATTTTTTTAATTAGATACAGAATTATAAAAAAAAATAATAAGGTAGGTCCCAAAGCACTTTTGAAAATACTGAATTGTAAGAATGAAATATAATGCTGTATATCCAAATACAATTTTTTTTGGGGGGGGGAAGAAAAGAATACTTCTGTTCAGTTTGATATTCCAACTTTTTAACTTGTGAAGCCTATCTATAAATGTAAGCACTGACCCTAAATACAAAATTTTAAAAAATAGTGTCAGATAAAAATGTATTTAAATAAATTCTAACAGTTTTATGAGGAATAATTAAATATAATTTGTTTCTTTCTTCTTTAGCTAAACACAGATTACCTAGTCATAACAATTAACAATTATTTCAGGCCTCACCATGTGTTGGAAACTCTTACTAAGTTGTTTGTATACACTATCTAATTTAAGCCCCACGAAACCCCTATGAGTGTGAAATTGTATTAATTAAAAGAAAGCTGACTAATACAACAGAGAAACCCCATCATTTCTGTCTCTTTAAGATTTTTTAAAATCCTCATTCATAAAGGTTTATTAGTTACAGGGCAGAGTAGGGGAAGGTGTCTTCTCCATACAGCATTTCAGGGCCGCAAGCTGAAGGAGATGCTACCATATACAAAACAGGTACTTCCAATCCATCACAATCCACCTATAGAATGGAGGAGAAGAATGGTGGGGGTGATCTTATTGGCCAGGCTTGGAAATGACACACATCATACAACTCACTCACACAGCCACATGTGACTACGAAAAAGGCTGTTGCCCAACTCTGTGCCCAAAATGAATGGGAAACTAGGCATTAGAAACCAGTAGCTAGTCGGGCTCCACCACAGTACAAATATACATTCTACTTTACTGCTAAAGAAAGTAAGGCTTTAAGAAGTTTCAACTCTAGAGTATGATGGACTATACTCCCTATCTGTTTACTATTATCAATGTGTCAGTAGCTTAGTTTATTACCTGATTAAGTCATTTGTATTCTTTATTTACGTGCTGAATTTGAAAGTCTCTGCTCTCAAATATAATACCTATATTACATGTGATAGATGCTCAATAATTAGTTTGATTAATGAGTTTTCCAAGTAAACTTTAATTTTATTTGGCAATTAACTAAATTCTTGTAGGTTTTCAGCAGACAGATTTGGGGGGAACTAAGTGATAAGATTCAATATTCAAAGCAATCTTGGTTAAATAACAGACTCTATTCGGCAAGTCTAGACTGACTGATGATCAGAAGGTGATGAAAGGGTAAATCGAGTACTTGGACCTCTTTTAAATACTCGGTTTGCCATAAAAATACTTTTTATTTTCTGTTGCATGCACACCTGAAGGCCTACCAGTAAAGGTGCCCATGAGCTCAGCTAGCCAATGGGCTATGAATAAGCACTAGTTCATCATACTCTCTTCCCTGGCAGTTTGAATCTTGACCTAAGCAGGTCAAGGATGAAGATAAATAGGTGAAATCAATTCTTCTCAAAGTTGAAGACCTTAAGAGATTATCTATTAATTTCTGCTACCTGATCCTGTGTAAGATCCAAGCTCTTGTCCTCTCTGACGCGCAACTGATTTTCAGCTACCCCTTTGCTTCCGTGAGGCTTCTCCACATCTTTTTAATAAGCTTCTTATTAAAAAATAATTTAGCTAGAGTTTCTGTTGTGTTCAAGTTTTTTTAAAAAAATATCAAGAAATATATGTATCAGCAGGGTATTTTT
This sequence comes from Lyroderma lyra, assembly GCA_004026885.1. Taxonomy (NCBI): domain Eukaryota; kingdom Metazoa; phylum Chordata; class Mammalia; order Chiroptera; family Megadermatidae; genus Lyroderma; species Lyroderma lyra. Next base: position 175,946 of record PVJL010002132.1, on the reverse strand, counting down.
AATTGTATCTTTAGCCTCAACAGCGGGTGGAGATTAAATTGTTAAGATTTATAAGTCAATTTGGTCACCCAGGAAATAAAGTAAGAGAGCTAAAATTGTCCTTTTATCAAAAAAAAAAAAAAAAAAAGCAAGCCTAAAAACAAAAACAAAAAAACCAAGCATGCTATGGCCTGTGGTCCCATGATGCCTCTAACGCATATAGCAGCTCCAGAGCATTAGATGCTGGATAAGCTACCAGTGTGTCTGCTCCTCATCCATCTACCAGTCCCCAGGAGCCGAGAGGATATCTTCCCCTCATTACTATCCTAAGGATCACTCTTCAATCTGCCCTGGCAGAAGAGAAAGTAAAGATCTGCACCTGGAGGGTTAATTAAGATTGATGCAAGTTCTGAACTGATGTAACCTACCCTGCTGATTTTTATGAGCACCATCAGTATTGACAAGACCAGAGAGAATTTTCATCCAGTCTATGCATAGGACACCAAAGACTGCTTTGCTGTTCATCGTATTACACCTGAGGAGGCCAAGTGCAAGTGGTGCACACTGGGAAAAGTAATCTTTGTGAGTATGAAGGAATCCCTCACCTGGTGAATGACATCATTCATATCACCTGCTACCCTGACTCCCTCATCCAGGTGGACATCATTCAGATTCATTTGGAGACTGACAAGATTACTGATTACATCACATCTTCTATGGGCAACCTGTGTGTGGTTATTTGAGCTGCTGACCTGAGAAGAATAAGCGTGATCTCTAACAGAGAGAGACATCCTGGTTCGAGTGAAAGATGCCAACAGCAACAGCTTTGCACCCAGCTCTCCAACATTTTTGTCATTGACAAAGGCAACAAATCATGGAATTTTCTTCCCCTAGACAAAGGTATTCTTTCTCTTCACTCTTGCTGAGGAGAAAGAGGAGACCCTGGTGGCCAAATAAGCAGTGGGTGAAATGATTTTTAGGACTTGAGAAGGGTTTTGGTACTTAATTAAAGATAATGCAGCATAATTTAAAAGTAAAGGAGTATAACATATGGCTATTGTTTGACATGGCTCTTTCATCAGCCTCAGTGATTAAATTGCCAGTGAAAGAGACAGAAGAAATGCATGTATTCAAGGGCTTACTGGCTGTCACTTGCTATCTATCTATCATCTATCTAATAAATTCAATTTTTTTCTTGTGGCAAAATTGATTTTAAATTGTATTGATCTTTCAAAGGTTTAAACTTCAGAAGGCAACCTTGTTCAAATACAAATATTCTGAGCTACAGAAAACAAGAAAGGCGTGTTCTTAGGATGTCTCAGGAGAAAATCCAAGCAGATTTTTTAAAATGCAGAATCTCTGGTCCTTGTATTCTATTTTAACAATGAATATAGATTTTTGTACTCAGCTCTAAAAAAATATCCATGTTTGTTTTATGTTGTTGCTCTGGCCATTTCTACATGACTTTGGACAAAGTTCATGATCCAGAATGCATGTATTGTTAATGCACTGACTAGAACTACCAGGGGCACTAACAATATGTTTGTGGAGCAAGTCTCAATGCTGGCCCTGATGACAACTTTTAAGTTGTTTCCTTTTGGGATGGATTATTCCCATTATCATTTTGTCATCATACCTGTGCCACTGTCATATTTGAGCTATAATTTTAGCACATATACATACCTCATTATATATATGAGGGCTGTCAGGAAAAAAAAAATCCAGCCATAAATGCCTCCATTTTTCATATAACATGGCTGGATACTTTCTGGACAGCCCTTGTATATATTGACTAGAGATCACCAACAAGTTGTAAACAAATGAAAATGTGAGTTTACTCATTGGTTAAAGAATTAACAAGTATTCGTTGAGGGAGGCTGTATTAGGAATTTGAGAACCTGTTCTAGAATGTCATCAGCTCGAGGAGGTGAGATCAGAGCTACACCATAACTCACCAATGCTACAAGCTCTATCCATATCCATGTCCATTTCCTTGTCAGCTCGACAGAGCATCTGGTGACAATGTGTGCTACTTTTTCTTTGAACATGCCATCTGTCGCGTCACTGATACAGACGATCATTCGAACCCATGATATTTATCTGCTGGCCTATTGAGGATAGACATGGAGTTGGGACCCCAGCACCAGCATGTCAAGATCTAGTCAAGATCCAAAGATATCTCTAAAGACAAATCAAGGACAAAAATCCTTCCATTTAGAAAGTGAGCTGATAATGACAAGGCACCCAGAAATTGTTACAGTGGAGAAGGAATTTGATTTCTCTGTATCTAAGCTGCTGTTGTTGCTTCCCCCTCCTCCTCCTCCCCCCATCTCTTTGCCTCCTGCTCTTTCTCCTTCTCCTAAGTAATTACCAGAAGTCTATTTTCATGGCCTGCCTCCCACGAGGCCCAGCTAGGCAAAATGAAAACAGTAAAAACTTTGTCACAGTCAGATTGAACTCCATTGCAATTTAACTTATCCCAGGACCCTAAAGGTCAACAGTTGCTTATAAAACAAAAACAAAAACAAAAAACCCCAAAAACAAAACAAAAAAACTCCCCCCAAAAAACACCAACAACAAAAAAACCTGTTTTTGGGACCTACTGATGATCTTTTCATTTCTGTGGTTCCAGGCCAAAACTCACATACGAGTACTTCAGACTTGATGCATTCGAACTGAGTTTGCGCTGGACTTTTCCCACAATCATTAACTGCTCCACAAGTTTTATTTTCTTTCCTTGGTCAATGGTAACATTATCTACACAACTTTTGAACCCCTTACAGCAGCCTAGACACTCATTCCCTCATCCCCTATGACGTCGGAACATTCTGAATCTTTTTCATCTTTCCCCACAGATCTCTCTCCAATTGTGTGCCATCTAAGCTCCACCCGCTCCCTTCCTTCTCCAACAATTCTTGGTTCCTCCATTACCATTCCTAGATGGGACTATTGAAATGGCTTCCAAAGTGGTTTTCTTGGTCTTAGGCTTCATGGCTCTCCAAACTGTGTTGCATTCTGTTCCTGGAACAGAACTTCTGAGGTAAATATGATGGTGGTAATTTGTACTAAAATCATCACCACTACCCATCTCTTAAAAAATGAAATTTGTGTTTTTCATGATGCACTTGATCAGTTGTTGATTCATCTCGGCAGCCTCACTGGTAGATTACTTTTCAGTGTCCTGACCCCAAGCCATACTCAACCACTTACAGATATGGACAGATTGAGGTTTAAATGCCCAGAGAGGTGTGAACTTAAGCTATATTTTAGAGCTCTTATTTACAGCAATGCCTTAGGCAAATTAAGCATTCAATACTGTATGTACTGATCACCATTTACACTGTCATCTGGGTACCAGCTGTTCCCTGGATCTGCTCTTAGAATGGTCCCCTTTGGCCTCTGGGCGGGTATTTACTTAACACTTCAACATCCATCAGGTGCCACCTCTAAACTTACCCAAGAATGTGATCCTTTCTTTTCTTAGCTTATACCTATTTCAATGTTACAGTCTCCTCCCTGTTCCTCCTTGCATTGTGACACTTTATGCAGCAGTCAATGATACAACCTAATGAGATGATTGAAGACTAAAGTCTTTTCTGATTCTTCTCTATTTACAGAACAAACCTCAGTTTCTACAAAATAAAATATGATCCATAAATAAGTAAAAGAATTAAAGTACAAGAAAGATGAATGTTGTATATATGCAGTTTATTGCCATGTGAAAGGATGAATCTGTAGAGATTAGAACTATTTTTGCCCTGTAATATCTTCATGAACAAACCTTCTATCAAAGATCTTAAATATAGAAATATCTTGATGTTTGACAAGAGATAAGCAACTTTAATAATACTGGGGATTTGAGGACCATGACATATCAAATTTCTATATTTTCATTCCCAAAAATCTTCTCATAACAGGGTTTTTTCCTTCAGTTATGACATCTATCCAAGCATCTCTACAGTCTGTTACACTAAAACCAGACTAATACTCTTTAATCTCGACCATTTAACTTTTCTTAAAATCCTCCAAGGGGTTTCCCGCTTACTGTAAAATCTGAAGTTTTCGTAAGGTAAACATGATCTGGCTCCTTGTTACTCTAATTCTACACATGGATATTTGTAGTAGTTTTATTCAAAATGTTTTTCAATAAGCAATGGATAAACTAACTGTGATACAGCCATACAATGAATACTGTTTGGCAATAAAAAGAAATGAGCTATCAACGCATACAAAAACATTGATGAATCCTAAAAGCATATTGCTAAGCTAAAGAAATCAGTGTGAAAGGCCTGTATATTGTATAATTCCCTTTATAAGACATTCTGCAGAAGGCGAAACTAGAAACATGATAAAAATATCAGTGGTTGTCAATGGTTTGAGAAGAAAGAAGAATAAGTGAAGCATAGGGGACTTTTTAGGATAGTGAAACTATTCTGTTTGACCGTAATGATGGGCATATAACACTAGGCATGTGTGAAAATCTACAAAACTGTAAAAGAAAAACAATAAAACTAAATATAAGCATATTTAAAACATCACTTAGAAGGTTGGGGGATTCCAGGATTGAACTCAGCCTGTGACAAAAATATGGAATACCATTACAAATGCATTAAATAACTTCTCTGACGAGGTTAGGGGAAAGGGTGCTAAGTATTTTTGGAAATAAATATTTATCGGAACTTTAAACCAAAGGCAAAGGGAACTGTACGGAAGCACGGAACTTTATTTGGTAAATGGTTTCCCATGCGAATATCAGTTAACAATTTTGAAACTACTATGCATGCTTATTGGAATTGGACAATGAACCGAATTGGACATAAACTGGTAGGAGTCAAGTTACCCATGTTGGGTTGTGAGATCACAGATGAGCAAAGGAAAGAAGAAACTAGAATGAGCCATGTGATAATGGATTAGAGTTAGGGGTATCAGTGCAAACACATGTTTGGCTTAATATAAACAAAGATATATACATACAGAGATATTTAGAGCTGTTCATACATACATGGATGAGTACACATACATCTATTTCCTTGCTCTTTCAGCTAAGAGGGCCTAAAAGCAACTATTAATATATCCCACATCTCTTAGTTTCTAATATTATTCTTTAAAAGAAAGAACCAGAAACCTTATGAAAAAGGGCTGATTCCAAGGCCGAGTCAAGAGGCTACAAGATGAGCTTCGAGTATGTTGCAATGCCAAGAAGTGTGAGCTACTCAAAAAATGTAATGAATGGGGGATACATCAAAAGAACACAGAGCCCAATGAAAAGAGCTTCCAATGGCCAAATCTGGACCAACTTCAGCAACAAAATAAATAAAGTCATGTTGGATTATAACCAATGTAAAAGTGAATAGCCATGAGTCTAGACTGATTATTTAATTATAGAGTGAGGATAATTAATGGGAAAATTTAAACAAATCTCCCATGCAGAAGGATTCTAAATAATTTATGTAGATACTCTGTCCTCAAAGACATCCCCTTCACTTATTCCCTACTTCTTCAGTGTGGGCTTCACATAGTGGCTTTATTCCAAAGGGTAGAGCACGGCAAGGAGATAGAAGAGAGGGGAAATCTGACAAACTCTACCTCAGTCAGGAGGTCAGGGTTAACTTAACAGTGGTAAGTCAAATGGATAGTATGTACCTTTGATGTAACATGAGAATGACACTTTATAATTGTGGTCTTATTCCCCAAAACTCTACAGCACAATCATTAGAACAGCAGATAAATCCCAATCAAGGGACATTCTAAAAAATACCTGATTAGTAGTCCTCAAAATTATCAAAGTCATCAAAAAGAAGGAAAAGTCCTAGAAACTGTCACAACGACGGGACACATAAGGAGACATGATCATGACTAAATGCAATGTGGTATTCTGGATGGGGTTCTGTAAGAGAAAACGGATGTAAGGTAAACACTGGGAAAATCTAAATAAAGTATGGACTTTAGCGAATAATAATGTCTTAATACTGATCCATTACTTGTGCCGATGTCTAATACTACTGCAATTTGTTAGTAATAGGGAAAACTGGATGAGAATGAGAAGTATGTGGAAACTCTGTACTACCTTTGCATTTTTTTAAATTCTAAAACTATGTTTTAAAATTTTTATTTTAAGAAATTAACATTTACTTCCTGAAACCTTAAATATAGGAGGCTAAAAAAAGTGCTGATGTGTCTATGGGCAGCTGGGATATTATTAGGAACACACGTGTTTATACAGTAATTAAGAATCTCGTTTTTTATCTTTGTATTGTATGTTTATATATTTTTTCCATCAACATATGACTTAGAACTCCCTGTTCTTTTAACCAACTCACTTGCTTATGCAAACTTTGTGGTTACCTTCAACTTATAATTACTAATGGAAAAGTAAACTGAAGTGCCTAAGCCAAGGATTTCTAGAAGGAAAGGAGGGAGGAATAGAAAAAAAAAATAATAAATGGAAATCTGTAAATGTTAAGATACCAAAGTGTAATCAATTTCCTAGATGGCACTTGCTTTCCAAGGTAGTAATATTTCCTAAGTGTTAAACTTTGGAAATAAAATCTTCAAAAGTTAAATTTTACTGCTTAATGTCATAAATTTTATTAGAAAAAGAATTTAAGAAATAGTGATATTACTAACCATGTTAGATTAACATACTGAAAAGGGTCTTCAACTCTGTTCTCATTATCATGCTGTGAGATCACCATATTTGTGAAATGATTCTTAATCAGAACCACCTTGATTTGATATTTGAGAAAAAACCAAACACTTTTATGTTAGCAGTAATTTGAGATGGAGTCATTACAACAAAGTGCATTGCACCTCATGGTTAGATTCCATTTCTGAGTTTCAATTATATACTTACAGATCAGAAGCAACATGATAAAAGTCTCTAAAGAAGATAACTGTACTTTAGTCAGCCTGGTTGTTTTAGTCTTGTTAAAGCAGTGAAGGCCAAGGTCAAGAAAACATCACTTTGAGTTTGAAACCAGTAGAACTAAATAACAAATGGTTATGATTCAACATCTGCAGGAAGAATTCTACTGACACAGTGATATGTGTATCTGTTGCTAAGGAAATATGGAGTGACCAAGCCAGTCTTCAGAAAGAAAGAACATCGTTCCAAGTAAAACGAAACACAAGGAAGATGTGACTTAATTACCTCAATTGTCACAGCACAGTTTTGAGTTAGCAGGTATGGATTGATGGGGACTACCTGGCATTGATGATATTTGACAGTTTTTGACCAAAAAAAGAAAAAAATTGAAACTTGGGGAGGTTCAACCTAATGAAGTCAAACTTCAAGAGTGGTGGAGGACAAACGAGAGAGAACATTATTGCTAATTTTCTTCGGAAAGCAGATACTTCGGCTTTGGCTGACTATAGCATTTATTTCCCTGTAAGATTCCGATGTGGGAGAAGACTGTAGCTTAAGATGCCACACAACCTGTTTGAACTGTTCTTCAGAAAATTCCATCTCCTTTTTAACCTGGTCCTCAGTGGCAATAATTGAATTTATAATTTGGCCTTGTTGATGTAAGAAACGTTTAAATCTGTAGAGAATTTTTATAAGAGTTTATTTGAAACAAACTGACCACATACACAGGGGAGCAAGATCTCCAATGCTCTGGAGAATAGCAGTTTTGCAGCTGCTTTTATGCATTTGAAATTAAGGAGGGAGCATTAGGAAGATGTCGTGGAGGTGGGAGGAAGCAACACAGATGACAGGATAGATAAGATTTTGTGCTCTCTCCAGGGCTTTGGAAAGGTGGTCAGGTATCAGAAGGAGGGGCCTGAAACAGGAGGACATTTCAAAGGTGTGTGAACCTAGATTCACAGAAACAATGCACAGGGCTTGCTTAAGGTAAAGATAACCTTTTGCTAAGGAATTCACCGTATTTTTCTGTGTATAAGACAATGCTTTTGTCTAAAGTTGTTCGAACAAAAATTAGGGCTCGTCTTGTACATGGGAGTAACCAATTGATATTGATTTCTTAATGTTGGGTTGGACAAGTAGGGGTCATCTTGTACATGGGGGTGTCTTATACACGGAAAAATATGGTCCATGCCTGGAGTGTGACCACCCACCATGACCTGCCCAGTTGGGATTTATAATCAGATCACCCTGTCAGGTTACTTTCCTTAGATCCCCCCTTTTTAATCCACAGCCTCCTCAGAGAACTTGTCTATCAAAAATTGCTCGAGAAGCTACCACCTGTCATTTTTAAGTCAGATATGAACTCTGTTAAAATGCTAACTTGGAATCCTGGATTATAAGCAAATTTCTTGAGAATTTGGTTAAATGGGTCAGTGCCTCTAAAGTTAATCAATTATATATGCATCAAACAGCCCTGTTTTCAAAGGAATGTGTTGGGTATTAAGATTTAAAAAAACACACAAAAAAAACAAAAAATATGTAGACTCGTCAAAACCAAAGGGCTTAAAATCCAGACATGGAGATAAATATCTGCACCAATAAGTTTAATACAAGTTCAAAGGTTAATGTACATCTAGATGAGAAGGTTTTTTTTGTTGTTGTCTTTTTTAGTAGTGAAACAAAGGGATAGTTTATTGAAGAGAAAGTACACTCCAAAGAGGTAGGAGCGGGCTCAAGCAAGGAGAGTGGCTCAAGAGCCAGGTGATTCATTTTTAATATTGCAAGTGGAGACAGTATCCCAGAAGAAGTAAGAGTTGGGCTGGGCTTTAAACAGAGATTTAATCATAGAGAATTGGTGACAATTGGTAAACCAGAGAATGTGCATAGCAATGTCACATAACAAGAAAGTAAGAGATGTGTTTGGGGGGAAAAGGCATATTTTTGGTGTGAGAATGTCGTAAGACCTATGACTAGAGGATAGAAAGGTAGATTTCTGGGTAGAATAAAGAGTCTCAAATACCTTGCTATTTCTCTTGATCTGCTGATCTACCATCTTTTGTGTCTCCAGACAAAATCCATGAGTAACATTCTCCCATCAGCAGTATCATCTCTCATTGCCAACACTGGTTTTCACTTTGGGAAAGGGGTCTGTGTTAGAATGGAAGAGGGATCGTACTTAATAGCAAGTAGGTGACACATTCTCACTGTGCCCTGCCAAGGTTCAACAAACCAAGTCCACCAGGACCTCCCTCATGGCCAGACAACCTAAGGTTTGTTCAGGTGCGGCAGGGGTGGAGAGCACATCCCAGAGGGACCTGGGAGTCACTATGCGGGGAGTAAGGGCAGACTTGGGTTTGTGTTTGGGGAGCTTCAGTAGGAATTAGGGGAGCACCAGTCGGCTCTAAATTGGCCAGTGTCGAGTCCCCGGGGTTTGTGACTGGGGTTAAGAAGCGTGTCCCTGAAATGGGAGGATTAACGTGGGACTAGAGAGTTGCGATGGGGAAAGAAGCAGTAATCACCCCTGTTGGTCAGAAAAAGGGACAGGTTTAGTCGTGTGGGTGGTGCTGGCATGACCTTGTTCGATTTGCTGGTGTTCTGATGGGAACATTGCAGTCCGGTCGTTCGCAAGTCCTGTTCTTTCTCTTGCTGAATGTCAGCAGGGCCCATTTTCACTTCGGGGTTATTTTTGTCCCTAGCCACCCACATTCTTCATTCTTGGTTGAGTATCTGTTGAGGGCACATCCAAGTCATTTGCTGTTGTTTTTGTTGTTTTTTGAGCAAGATTATTTAAAAATAGTAACAAGGTACACCTAAGACGTGATGGAAAGAGGATTCTCTGAAACTAGTTAGGAGGGTATTTCAAAAATGTAGGTGAGAATTATGAGGGTCTTGACTCAGTGAGATTAGAAAAAAAAAAATTAACAGACATTTCTACAGTAGAAGCCAGGACTCACCAACCAACTGACCGGGGCCATCCAGGAGTAGGTCTCAAAGAAGTTTGCAGCAAGCGTACTGAACATGAATAGAGAATTAAGCATCCATTTCAAAATATTCATGATGTTACATGTTTTTGTGTATGCATCGTGGTTATTGTCGGTGATCGGGAGTAAAATAGAGTCACTGCCTTTGTGCAGTTCACTGTCAAGAGAGGTGTGGATACCTAAGATGCACAACGAAAATTGGCGGTATGGAGGATTATACAAACCTACAGGCCATGGTGAACTAGGGACCCCCCCACCCCAGGAGGTAACCTGAAATTTGGGACTTGAAGTAGAAATCGAGCAGAGACTAGAAGATGAAATATCATAAAGTAGAAACTTCAAAGTTAATGCTGCCAAGATACAAATACAAATAAAACACATGAAGAGCTAATCGTAAGTAAAAAGGATCCTAATACGGACTGGACTGGTATCGCTGGGTGCTTCCAGAGGCTTGAAAAAAAAATGAGTGAGGACATGCATCCATGCTGAGGAAATGGGACTGTAAATTATAAGCAACCGGGAGCCATAAACAAGGCCCATGCCATCAGCAGAAGTGGCTTATCATATACATTAATTTGTTATTTTATGTTATTAATAATTAAATCTAAACTTGCCATTAAAAAAAAGATCCTTGTAATAGTCAACTCATTTGTAGCCGACCTCATGCAGAGCGAGGCCTCTGTTCTGGGAGAGTAAAATCTTTGTAAAGCCCCCCGTGGGATCAGGGTCCCCCAGATCATTTAGAATCCAGTTCCGGCGTAGAAAGCTTTATTGCCCATTTTTCTTCTTTCTCTCAGAAAGGTGGTGGTTTTCTCTTTAGGCTTGCTGGGTCCTGCATCTCGGTCACTGAGGAGCTGTGATCATTGTTCTCTGAAGCCGGTCTCAGGGGCACTGACCAGCAGACAGTGTCATTTTCTTTAAACAAACCAGGAACGTGCACTTTGTGGACACACCTCAGAGCATCCCCTGCCTGCTCACACCCCTGTGTTCCCTGCAATCTGATTTTCTGTAAAGCACCGTGTTAGACTCTCAGTGAACAGGGAGGCGACACCTTGGCTCCTTGCATCGTGGTGTGCTGCGTGTGGAGTTCCTCCATGGTGTTTTCAAGTCCCCACTAAAAGGCTAAGAAGTCACCAAGACCTGGCAGTACCACTCACCGTCCCAGACTGGTGACAGATGAGGACATGTGAATGATCAAGTGCGGATGTGGGTGCTCGGCAGGAAGAAGTGCTCCTGGCACCTGATTTCACTCAGAAAAGTCACAGGGCTCAGAAGATTCCCACAAACACAGAACCAACCGGCTTCCAGGGCTTCAGCCCGTCGGGAAGCCATTCTGGGGGCTGTGCCACCAGTCTCAGGGACTTGCTCTGTGGGGTGTTAAACATCTCTGTTTCTTCGCATCCCTTCTCTATAGCCCTCCCTCCGCACCCACCTTGGTCACCTCTAGTACCTCACTTCCTGCAACCACACTTCTCTCTTTCAGGGTTAATCCAGGTAGGACGGCCTGCACCCCTGCCTTCACATCCCCACAACTCCCTTTGTGTCAGACCACTGATTTTGTAGAACGAATATTATTTTCTAGTTTCTTTCTAGCTTTCTAGTTGTTAATCACATCACTAACTCAGGGAAATAGAGCAGACTTACCTGACTTGGTCAGATCATGCAAATATAAAACCCTGTAGCTATTGTCACAGTCACAGTGTATCTATTTGTGTGTGACTAATACCTGTCCCCCCCACCCCCCATATAACCGCCACTCTTAAATCTGTACACCTTCATTCATCTCCTCCCTTGAAAAATAGTAGGTCCTTGAAAATAAAGTCTTAAATAAATGAGTGAATAAAGCAAGCAAGAACACCAAAGCAATTTCAACTATATGCAAAACCCTGTAAATAAGACCAAGTATCTCTGGGCATATATATATACATAAGTTAGCCTCAGGCCTTTAGTAGAATGTATATCAACAAAAGTGACATATCTCAAAAATAATACTGATGCAGACTTCATGATAGCGAATGTGAATAGGTAAAGAATGAGATTTATCTGCAATTTACAAACACAGGTAAGGGTAATCTATTTGCAATGCACAGGTTTGGATAGATAGCAGCTAGACAGTGAGAGAGAGAGAGGGTGGGGGACCACTCATTCTCTTAGCCACAGTAGTTGTCAGGGAGAGTAATTTAACGCCGTGGCACACCCCCTTATTTAATCCCCTCCTCTTGAGTGGGGGTGAGACCTGTCACTTCCTTCAAACCAACAGAACATAGCAAAAGTGAAGAGATTTTGCAGACTTAAGTAAGGTCCCTGGTCAGTTGACTTTTAGTTGATCAGAAGGGAGTTTCCCTTGGGTGGGCCTGGCCTAATCATTCAAGTCCTTAAAAAAAGGATTTAGAGGTTGAACAGGAAAGCAGCAAGTTCTCCTGCTAGCCCTACAGGAAGGAATCCACCTGCACTAACTAGGAAGAGCGTCACACGGCTGGCACCTGCAGGTGCTCCCTTGTTGCTGGGAGTCTCAGCCCTATACCACAACGAATTAATTCATCAGCCTAAGCATTCAGTGAACTCTATGAAACTGCTGTTATTTTATGTGTCAAAAAATGGTCTAAGATCAGACATTTCATATGGTGCAACCTGTATACACAGTGCATTCCAAATGATACGGTCGGTGATCTCTGTTAGGTATTTGTTGCTGGATCGCAAATTAAAACACACTCAGTGGTCTTGTCTAGCACCCATTACTGTCTCCCAGTTTCTGTACGTTAGAATTCAAGGCACAATCTAACTACTTTCTCTGCTCAGGGTCTCACAGGCTGAAATAAAGATATTGAGGGGCTTTAGATCCTCATCTGGTGCTCAGGGTTCTCGTCCATCTCCCACAAACCTGTAGATGATAACTATCCCAGTGACTTAACATTTTCTTGTTTTTATTAGGTATTTAAAGAAATACTTTAGAAAGCATGGATAGAAAGGTCTTTATATGATTATAATAGGATGATAACTTTTACAGCCAAATAGGCCAGGTAAATAGCATCCATTAATGAATGATGCCTTAAGGTGGACTCCCAAATAAAAAGAAATGTATTTGAATGTCATTACATTGAATATTTCAAAGATATTGGGGAAACTAATTGGATCATTTCATAAAGTATCTGAAATTTTCTTAGTAAAAGAACTAGCTATAATGCCTTTAGCACTATCTGGAAGACATTCCTGTACATATGTATCAACAATTTAACATCTCTTGACATAAAACTTCAAGTTTATCATATTTTACAGAGAGCTAAAAAGCTGAATTGAAGGCTACCTACCAAATCAGATGTGCTTCACTGATCCTTTACACAAAGGATATCCTTTTATATAAACTGACGTGCCACGAACACAGCTAACTGAAGTGGATGAGAATCAGGGAGTCTATAAGATAAAGAAATCTTAGTGGCTGCTCAAACATCTGGCAGAAAAATACCAATTATTATGGTGTTTCAAATTAATTTACCACTTTGAAATATTCTTTGGCATTATATATGAAACATGTAAAATGAAATTGCTTAGTAAGAGCAGCTATGTCTCAACTACAGAATTAGTTGAGATTTGATTTCTTTTTAGGTGACTATTCAGAAAGATATTGAAGTATAAAACAAATTTAATTGTAAAAGAAAAAGTGTGGTAAACAATTATGGAAAAATAAGATCATTAGTTTTATGTGGAAACAAAATTTTCTCTTGCTTCAGAAAGACATGCTAAAAATATGATTCATCATTCCTTTTTATTTAGTTTCATTTTATCTCCCCCTCGCCCTGCCTTCCTCCCTTCCTTCCACAAATAGGTATTTATTGAGCCTCTACTATGTGCCAAGTACTGGGGATATAGTGAACAAAACAGACACAATTCCTTCTCTCCTCTATCTATCAGGGAAGATAAACAGTAAAAAACAAATATATAATACCATGTTACAAACAAATACGTAATAGAACATTGGAAACAAGCTTAAACAATTAAGAGGTCTGGGATGATGGGGGTTGTTGTGTTGGATACTGAAAAAAGTGACCTGTTGAGACATTCTGGAATGGATGTGGGGCATTCTGGTTTTTGTTTCGTACAGGAAAAAGCAGGCCCCCCTCTGGGCTGCACCAGGGATGGTGACGTCCCTCTTGCCAGCTTTTTGGGCTCTCCTTTGCACCCACTGGTTAACGTAAGAAGTCTTGAACTTGCAGAGGATCAAAAGCAGTGCAGTATCACCAGTGAACGTACCCCTGCATCCCTCCATAACTAACTGCGCTGGAATAGAGAGCAAAACCATCGCATTAAAGGCAAAGGAGAGAGTTCAGTGATGATGCTACACGGCGCACCTTGCCGTAGCCTCAGGAGGACCTGGTGACAGGGAGCAGGAGGGGAGGACATCTGGAGAGGGTGTCGGAGCAGGACTAGAGGGGGAAAAGGTGAGAGGACCTCAAAGGCTTACATTCCACACTTTGCACTGGAGCCCACGAGTGACAACAGACTTTCAATCCGAAAACGATCACAGGTTGCTGGACCTGCTATACGTGAAGCCTTCCCGTGGTGCATTCCTGACTTCCGGTAAATGGCATTTATCCAACGTCCAGATGCCCGGAATGAGCTGTCGTTCGCAAACTCCATCAGCATAGAGAGAACACTGGGCTTTAGCTCCAGGAAATGGGTTTAATTTCTCACGTGTTTATATTCACTGTGATCCAGAAAAAGCCATACGAACCTCTCAATTTGATTTCCTATCACTCAGCATTTAAATGTTCACACCTATTACACCTTCATGGGGGAGTGTGGGTGCCTTTTAACAGCACAGGCCAACATTTGGGGGGCTGGAGGTTTTTGCTCTCTAATTTCTAGCATGGCTCATTTAGTTATTTTTTTTCCTGTCTCCCCGTGTCTTTGGGTGTTATTTAATTAATTATTTTTGGACTATTTTGGGTTAGTCTTATAAATAGTAACTGGGGATTTTGCTTTATGATTGGATTTGAGTCTTTTAAACTCTTAATATGAATTTTAAACCAAAATAGCTGGAATATTTGAAAATTACATGATTATGTATATATTTTTTACCTCAGTGTTTCTTTTGTTTTTTTGTTATTTATTTATTGTCCTTGTCTCTTTTTTCAATTTTTCCATCACTCAAATTCTAGATTTTTCTTTGTTATCATGTGGCTCAAATCTAATGTGTACTTTTATCTTTATATTGTGGGGATAGTATGACTTTTTTATAGGAAATAAGTTATTTTTTTGTTGGATTCTTGTAAAAATTTTATTTCATACTTAGGAAAAAAACCAGTATATGCTTAGATGTTTAATACCCAAATACTCAATGTATAATATTAGCAATTTTGAACTTATATTTTAAAGCCTTAGTCAGGTATATTATTAATACATACAGGGTCTGGCAGAAGCAATACCCTTTTTATGAGCTGGTAATCTATACCGAATCTTTTATTACAAAATCGTAAGCATGTAATTCTGTAACCTAACAGTGTTTTAACTACTTAAAAAAAGGGCGGTACTTCTGCTGGACCCTGTATTTGGTTATCTTTAAGATATCAGGCATGACAATCTGTTATTTAAGTATGAAGGTGAATACAGGCATACCACACAAATATTGTGGATTTAGCTCCAGACCACCAGAATCAAGCAAGTTGTAATTTTTGGCAGGTGCAGGGTCTTGCCTTTTTTTGGTAAAAAATGCAACATACATAATATGTATGCCTGTGTAATACCAACTACCACTTTCTTCTATAGCTTCCTCCACATTGTCACCTTTGCAACGCACAAATATAATATTTTTTCTCAATTGATTACAATTTTTCATTGTCCTAAAAATTATTAAATGAGGCGTCCATCTTTATTCCCTCCAAGTTTGCCTTACTTTTCCTGTGGTTCGTCAAGAATGTGCTTTATTCTTCATATGCTTCTCAGACCTGTGTTTTTAATTTATGTGACCTTTTGGTAATCGCTACAAGGCAACATGAGACAGGCATTAAAGAGATGATAAATTGGGTATAGGTTATTGTGGATATGTTCTTTTCCTCTTGACAGCTCAAAGGCACGAAAACAATTTTCTGAGGTTATAGAAATGGGTCCATTTAAGGCTGGAATTGCCTTTATCATTGGTGTCACAGTTAGCAATGGAGTGTGACAGGAGGCTGTTAACTCTGGCAACTTGTCATGTACCAGCTGTTTTGTCACAACTCAAAGGGCCTACAGGCAAATTTTAAAGTGAAACAATTAAATGATAAAGAAATAGATCACATAAAAATAACATCAAATACCAGAAGACCTTCAAGTTTCAGCAATCAATAAACAAGGTGAGTCCCCATGGGGACAGAGTCCGCCAAAGGACAAATGAAGACTTCTTTACCTGTGATATCTTCAAAGAACAAAATCAAATAGTGTAATTCTTCACGACAGCCTCTAGGTTTTATTTTGACAAAATTCTTAGGCTAATAAGTCTATTGTTCTTTTAAAATTCCAACCAGAATGCTGGAGTACAAAAGATTATTTCAAAGATATTCTTTAAAATAAAATGTCCCAAATTACCTAAATTGGTATAGTCAACAATTTATAATCTCTACTCTTTAAGGGTTTTGTGGTCAGCACATCTAATCTCTAGGCAGAACTTAAGACAGCACACCTTTAATGGAATTCATGTTCTAATATGATTTGTGTCACTTTAGAGAAGATAGCAACTTTTTTCTAATTCTTCCCCTTACTTAGGATTTTGTTACTAATGGAGTCAGCATAATTTGCTGAGATGGTCATCACTAGTTGACTCTTAGTTCATCTGGCTTTGAGTGAAAGATGTTTAGCAACTCTAGGTAAATGGGTCAAGTAGCACGAGATGCCTGTTATACACAGAAGAAATCTCCCACCTACAATGGGCGTCAAGGGATCTGGGACCCTCTTTGGCTCAGGGATGGGATCGGACCGTGGTAAGACCTTAGGCCTTGTTTGGTCACCTCCACTTTACAAGCACTGTCAGCAATAGCATAATGCTCTTATGACAGTTGGACTGGTAGTCCTGGAACAGAGTACGCCAGACCAGGTTTTTTCAGTTAGAGACCCTATAATAGAACTCAAAACAGGGTCAATGTGCACAAAGAAGGATGAAACCAAGACAGGGAGGCACAATACAGGGTGCATGCCCAAGCTCTGGAATCAGCAAATGTGGGTTTGAATCCTGACTCTTCTACTACCGGTAGTGTGGCTATAGGCAAGTTATGTGGGTACTCTAGGCTCCAACTGTGTTTGTCCCTAGAACGAGAGGACTATATATTCTCAATGTCACTATGGGGACTAAATCACATGATCTTCAGAAGATGATTAATGGAATTTGTGAATAATGCCTTAAAAGTGTCCCTTGTCATTTTGGTTGTTTCTGTTTTTGTTCTACTTATCATTATCAATGTCATTGTCATGTTGAATTTTATGACGTCAAACTTCACAAAATCTGCTACAATTTTTTTTCCTTTAGGCAATACTTTCTGATCTCCTCCCTTACCTATTCTACCCTAAAGCCCATCCACAGGTACCTACGAGGAGGGAACCCACAAAAAACAGAACTATCTTCTGAAGGACAAGCCCCTTGTAATGCATACAGGCTTCCCCGACTCGGTGAGTGTCCTAGGAACCCAACTGCATCTGTGTACCAGCTGGCGTTGTTGTGAGAGGCTGTGTGCAGAAGAAACATCTTGAGTTGTGGCGAATAGATGACTGGTTCTTCTACCATGAAGTACACCTGCCCACACCATGCTAAACGTTCCCCAGTTTTTGACCAAAACATGTCATGACTCCCATGCCTACTCTTCCTGTTCACCTGACCTCACCCCAAGCGACTTACACTTTTTGTTTCCCCTGATGAAAGAAGTCCTCAAAGGAAAACATTTTGCCAAAGTGGAAGAGGTAAAACAAGAAGTGGCAGAAGCAATACAAATGATCAGAATTGATGGGTTCAAAAACTGTTTTGAGCAGTGGGAAAAGTATCCCAATAGCTGTATTGTGCCAAACGGAGAGTACTCAGAAGTTGACTGAAGTTTAAACATGTAAGAATAAACACCATTTTTTATAAATGCCTCCTGGTTTTTTGGGTGTCCCCCCCCTCATATGCTTGCCTTATGGTCTGCAATTGTGTCAACGTGTTGCATGTAAAGACTAGATTTCATCTGTCCCCATGCCCCTATTTGTTTAGCGTGGTGATTTATATGCTTTAAGAGCTCAGTTTGGGTTGTGGAATTCGATTGCTGCCAGGTTTGGGTGTAACTTGTTACGAAACTCTAGTGTTATCTCATGTAATTGCAAAACCACTACTTGTAACTTGAATTCTTACATTACAAATTCAAAACATTATGTACAGACCCATAAAAGGGACATTATCACTTGGATTTATTTTTTAAAAAACAGGATGAGTGAGCTTCCCCCTATGTAACCTCAGAATCCCCAAATCTATTCTTTTTTTCCACAAGAGAACCATGAAAACTTTCCCGTTTCAATTGCAAATCATTTTAATATAAAGTTGAAAGTAAGTTTTTGGTAAATTACACTTGGAGAGACATCACAGAGTAAAATGTTAGGCCTCCTATGAGAAAAAGAAAAGTTTTGGCTCCGTCTCTGATAGCTCAGAAACCCACTGGATCGTGAGGACCGAGGAGGCCCAGGGCCCTTGTTTGTCTCTCCGTTCACGTTCCTGTGTTTTCAAGGATTCCGAGCATCATGACACGCCTTCAGGAAGAGTGTAGCTACTCGACAGATTCGAGAGGGATCCACGGGACCCATCTGGAACAATCTGGTTCTCAATTTGGAGTGAAAATTGGTCAGAAATTCTGTCTACCTCTCACATGTTGTCAGGCTTCTCAAAACAGGCCAAACAGGAAAAATAAAAGTCATGGAAAAAAATAGAATGAGGCAAGTCACTTAAAGTTTGACATAGTATCATTTTAGTTTGGTAAAATAAGGTGATTTAAATTTTCTCTCTAATTTGAAATAGGCCACACACTAGTCCTGTGACCTTGGACATCTCTTGATCTGATTAAATCTTATGTTTTTTTTATACTGTTTTGATCACTAGATGACTTCCAAAGTCACTCTGTCAATAAATATCTATGGTTCCATGAGTTCATGCTCTTCTCTCCTTCATAGCACTTGCTGTGATTTGTAATTGTATATCTTTTTGTTGTTGCTTTTAAAAGTCTGTCTCTCTCCCTAGACTATAAGCTACATGAGGGCAGAGACTGTCTCTGCCCCTTACACTACTGTACACCCTGCACCTGGAAGAGTGTCTCAGACATCAATAGGATAAACAACATTATTTGTTTTCTTACAAATGTTTCATGTGCCTTTTGGCTTGAATAAAACTTTACCTAAATTAACAGCATGAAGCAGACATTATCTTGCGTTTGTCTGAGCCAAATGTCTATACATATGTCCAGACATCATGCATAATATGTATTCTATTAAGTAGGTATTTTCAGTGAGTTAGCAATATGTTGACTCTTTGGTGTTCACCGTATAAAAACAATATAAATTATTCTAGCAAATCATTGTGAATCCAAGAACACTGTTACACTCACAGGTCTTGTTATAAATTAAAGTATGTGATGGTTTATAGCTGATATTCAGCAATGGGTATACAGACTGTTAGGATTCCTTCTTTATAACTCAATATTGATGAAGCAAAATGCTACTGATGGTTCAATCCTCAAGCGGGTCTCCCTTTTGCCTCCCCTGGAATTTTTGCCATAGAAGACATTATGATGCAATACCCCACTACAGACTTGACCGAAATGTCATCTTGGGCATGAAAAGGGTGAACCATGTGAATTTAACTGCAGTGTTGGTCAAAACATTCCTTCAGTATTTTTTTGTTAACTTTCTCGAAAAATGCAAATAACAGATGGTGGGAAAACAGGCAGATTTATGAGAAAAATGCCTTTGTGTTAGTCATTCTGATGAGCCACATCCCAAGGAGGCTCGGCCTTTTTGGCTATGATGAACAGTTTCCAGGTGTCACCCTTGATGTTGGAAAAATAATATTTAAGACAAAGATCATCATCCCATTTTAAGAGCATTTTTTTCCAGCTTAAAAATAGCTCATAACATGTAAATCCCAATAGGTGAGGTAAGGAATTTAACATATTAATATACGTCTTTAGGATATGACTTACAGAAAAACAATGAGGACCTTAGCCCAGGAAAACTGATTTTCCATGTTAAGCCAGAAGCAAAAATGACAGTTTCACTTCTTGAGACATTAAGAAACATTTTGGCAATGGACAAAACAGGGGTTTATTAAGAGTTTTGGACTTAAGCAATGAGAAATAATCCTCTTATAAATATGTCTATTAGTAAAGATGTTTTCCAATACCATATTTTATATAAATTAATATATATTATATATACAAATACAGGAGACTCAGTTACCTGGCACCCACGGGGATTAGTAGGTGCCGGAGAAATATAAGTAGACTCTCGGTTGATCAGAACTCAAGCAACTGGCAAAATTACTTTGCAGGTTGCTTGAGTTCCAGTTAACAAAAAGTCTACTGTAATATGATAATAGGTCGTGCATAAGGGGAATAGAAACAGAAAGATAACCTGAAATGGTTTAGAATTAATATTCCATTTCAGATGCTATTCTATTTCAAAGTAAAACAAGACATAGGCACTGGGGTATGTTTCGATATACTGAGCTTCTACCACAAAATTTCTCTAAAGGGAGAAAATCAGAGAGATAGTCTTCCTATGCCTAAAACAGCTGGCAAAAGAAGAAAATCAATATTTATTTGTTGAAAAAAATCAGTGAATGAAGGTTTAGAATAATCCGATTATCTTCTTGGCTATTTACTAAAGAAATGTTTCCTTTATTTATAGCTTTTCCTTTGTACTATTCTTCAGTTTCCACCCTTTAAGTTTCTTTTATTGTGCTGTATTTTGGACCCTGCAGATCTAAAAAAAAAAGTTTGGAATGACTTTTGCCAATCAATTGGATTTCTGTTTACATTGGACACCAATAAACCTAGCAAAACATATGGGTCTCAAAATACTTTGGCAGAACCCCTCCCCCCCCCAAAAAAAAGTCCAGTGTGTCCCATGTTGCATTTGCTTCTGTTTCATTGTGAAAAGTTAATATTTTCTTTCCAGTTGATTCAGATCAGTTTGGATCATTTATAAGTGACATCTACAAATATGTCACTTTTATATTTAAAAACATTTTCACTCGAGTCCCTCTCTCCCCAGGTTAGTTCCATTTTCCTATCCAGACTTCTCTTCTAATAACAACAAAACCATCTAAGATCTTTTCCCATATTTATCTACTGTCAATTATTCAGTTCAAATCTTAACCTACTTCATGATGCCTCTTCTGGTTCACTCAGGTAGATGTGATCAAATCTGCCCCTACTTATGGAAATTCAAAAACCATTATTTGTTTATTTGTCTCGAGCTGTTGGTTTGCAACCTCCGGAGTTCCCCCATTGAAGTGTGAAACTGGTCCCCATCCACAGAGGGTAAGGAGAGGCAGAAAACAAGGGCTGGCCACTCCTGATGTGTAAGTGGCAGGTTTAATTAGCAAAGAATGTTATGTGCAGGGCTTGTCTTGGGCGATTGCAAGATAGGTAGATGTCCACACCTTCCCGCAGGACCTTTCAAGTTTATATAAGGGCCTAAACTGGGTTCAATCACTATTGAGTTCCGAAGAGCACCTGACTCTCCCAAGGCTGAATCCTTGAAATGGCTGCTATTTTTGGAGTAGTAGGTGGGGTGTACATTCCAAGAACAGAGAATGAGGTGAGGAGCTTCTCATGGTGTGAGTTCAGCTCTCAGTCGAACAGTGGTCACGTCATCTCGATGGCCTCCTTCATCACAAGCCTCTGTTCTGATTTTAAGATCATTGAGCTCAGCAATTGTAACCGATTCCTAAGAACATTGCTTGACCTTCAACCAAAGTTGGTTGGAATAGATTGAATTCTATTTGTCAATTTACTAAAGAAATTGATACAGCCAACATTATTCATGGAAGTAAGGATCGTATGGCTCTCTTGAGTTACTCTTGGGTAGTAAGACACTGGTGAGAAGGGGGAACTGAGAGAAGTTAGTGAAAATGACCGAGAGATTACAGAGCTATTGAAAGAAAAGGAGGAACAAGGAGAAAAAGAGAAAGAAAGTGAGCAGAGAGAAATGTAAATCTTTCCCTTACTCCGGATGTTACTATTTTGGGGATCCTCTGTCCTACCTCCACCTCATCTTGAAACCCACAACTTACTTGATAGCAGTTCACAGCCTGTAAAGTCTTTAGGAATCCAGCCAGGGATGAGCCAGTGCTCTATAGGTCCTGAGAAGGGAGGTGGTTAGGGCAGTCAGTCCTCCAGTCCCTTGTCCCTTCCCTTGCACAAAATGACATTCCAGTAGCTTCACATTAGGCTGACCAGCTGTCCCATTTGAAATGGGACAGCAAACAATGGTACTGCCCCATTTCAAATGGTACGTCTGGTCAGCCTACTGACACCTTGAAAGAGCCCAGGGAGACTAGGCTGACCATAGGTACCATTTGAAATGGGACAGTACTGTTTTTTTCTGCTCCATTTGAAATGGTATGTCCGGTCAGCCTACTTCAAATTTACTTTTTACCCAGCTTTTCCAAGCATATTCTGAGTGCTTCATCCATGGAACAGCCATAATTCCCCAGGAGATTTTTGCGTCAAAATCCAGGGGCTTATGTTTGCTTAAGAAACTGAGAGGTATTTAAATTTCAAATCAATTGTGTTTCACATTTCAGCATTTAAAGTAGTTATTAGACTTAAAACTTCTATATCTCCTGTTACCATTATATCAGATGATAAAATAAGCTTTGGTTTCTTTATAAATTCAGCACATACAAATTTATTTAAAATCTACCAGGAGGGGGGCCTTGCTAGATGCTTGGATTATAGCAATAAAGACAATTGTTCTTACCCTCCACAGGAAGCCAATACTTGAACTGACTAAAAAACGAGCTGGTCTAATTAAACTGTGGATTTTGGAGATAGCTGTTGGATGCCACGGCTTTTACAACTATAATCCACAGACATTTAACCTTTTCCTCTACCCAATCTTCTTTTTAAAACTATTATAATGAAGTTCCCAATAGCAAATATATTTTCATTAGAACTTTGTATTTCATTTATAAATGCAGGTAAATTTTCATAAATATAGGCAGGTTGTTGAGACTATAGAAAAAATAAATTGGGGCTGACACGAAGTTGATTTGCTTGTAGAACTCTGTAAAAAAGCTGCTGGAACATAATTCTAATAGTCACCTATGTGCTGTATTGGGGTTCTGACAGAAATAGATGGTTCTTTCAAAGGATGTCATCGGAAGTTTACAATGGTGGGGGCAGGGCTTAGAGAAACCAGCAGAGCTGGATCAGCACACACAAGAAAAGCAGGTCTGGGGAATTTGTGCCCACCTCTTGGCCTCAAATAGAGAGGTGGGTTGCCAGAACACGGAGAAGGCAGACACGTGGATAAGGCTATGTATGGCCTTTGGTAGAGTGACACAGCCACACTGTGGCCCCCTAGCAAGGAGAGAGTTGCGGAGAAAGGAACACCCTGGTCACACTCTCCGACCCAGTCTACTTACGACCAGTGTTTCCACTGGCCCAACCCACTGGGAAGCCGGAGGTCAAGGTGGCTCCATGACGATCTATGGAGGTCAACCCGCAGCACAGAGCAGAACAGAGAGGGCCGGTATATGGACCTGGGCCAGAATACCGAGGACGTCCAGGACAAGGTGACGGGAACTTAAATGACTTGAACAGAAAAGTTCGTTCATTTCTCTTCAAGGTTGGAAGCAAGTTTCAAAATTCAAATTATTATTTTCATCCCTCATTTCTGGAGAATGTGAAACTATATGAACCCATGTTTTCAGACATGTTTTTTACACATTATGTCACAGGAATGATAGTGTTTTTCTCAAAGATTAGTGAGAAACTTCACCTTTGGGATTATTTTATAGAAATGGAGATATTTTTGGACTTTGGGGTGGGGGTACCTGGCATAGATGAAGCTCTTCAGAATTGATTGAATAAAAACACGAGGGAAGAAAAGGTGTGTTCATTACAATTGTCACCATGAGTATTTTGATCTACTTCATTTTAAGTCAGAGATCTATAAAGATGCTTTGAGTTTTCTAATATTAAAAGTATATGCTGTCAAAACACACAAAACAAAACAAAACTATACATGATAATTATTCTGTGGCCTTAATAATACAAGCATTTAGTGAATATTAGCAGACTCAATCTGGATTTTTGGGGGCAACAGATATTATCATGTTCATTTTACTTATTCTGACCTTGTTTGTACCTTACTTATTTCCAAATTAAAATGGAGAAAAATTCTAAGTGTTCTGTAATTTTTAAAAATTAATACATTTGCTAATAATATAGAATAACTATGTAATTTGTATTGAACAAATCACTTTGTTTTTCTTTGCTTCTATTTTAAATCTAAAGCTGAAACTCAAAGTACCCAATAGAGCTCTCCAGTTTATTAATGTTTCTTAACATCACCACACACACACGCGCGCGCACGCACACACACACACACACACACACACACACACACACACACGTATGCATAATCTGGTTTAGATCAAGCCGCCTGCGATAACAAGGACAATGTATTCGGCAAAAGCAGTCCAACACAGCACAGATTAAATATGCATCAAATATTTTGCTACAACTCGGTGAGCTCGGCACAACTGGCAAACCTTTCACAGGCAAGGCCACAGTGTCATGTTGGCATGAAAATAGAATCTGGGCTGAGAAGTGGAGAGAAAAATAAAAGTTCTCTTAAGGTCAAGGGCAACAGCTGAGCGGTGCTGGGGCTACCTACTTCAAAGGATACAGTGTCTTGTGTTTACAGATAAAATGTTGGTTTCTAAGCAGGGGAGGGTGGTCACAGGAGCACATATCCCTGACACCCAAACAAAATAATCCCAAATAAAATGGATGATGTAGCTCACAGTAAAAAGGGAGATAACTATTCATGGGAAAAAATGCATGACCTCATTCTCTCAGAATACACAGTGATTCATCAGCATTTTCCAGCTTTCTTGCCTGCTTGCTTTGAATCTCAGAGCTCGGCCCTTTGCCCTTTGCCCCCAAGGTTAGGTCACCAAACTGAAGGTGCTCGTGGTTGCAGAAGGACAGTAAAATTTAAGGGAAGCCCACGGTCTGTGGAAGTACCGTATTTTTCCATGTCTAAGATGATACTTTTGTCTAAAATGAGGGGTCGTCTTATACACAGGAGTAACTGGTTGATACTGATTTCTTAATGTTGGGTTAGAAAAGCAGGGGTCGTTTTATACATGGAGGCATCTTATACACAGAAAAGTAGGGTACTTTCTGTCAATTTAGAGGCACCGTCTTTGCTGAGGATACACTTTTCTCAAAAGCTAAATGTTATGCTTGTTGCTTTTCTTTTCATTTTTTTTTTTCTCAGAAAAGCTGTGTATTAACTTAGTAGAAAAAGAAGTCTTTGGAATCATGAGGAAAATATTATGGGAATAGTTCATGGAAATGTATTTCTAAGCAGGAGGAATCAGCTAAAAATATCATAACAAGCTAAGTTGTAATTTTAAATTGTGGCACTTGTAAAACCTTTGAAGTGCTATCAGTCCATCTTCTTAGGAAAAGGCACCCTAGTTTAATCAAGTAACTGTGAAACCACGACCTCAAAATTGCAACCAAATTGTTTGTGCAGTGTTATGTATCTACGGAAACAAATGTGGACTTCTAGAATTACATTATTAGTTTCTTTTGAGTTATGTGCACTTCTAAGATTTTTGAGAAACTAGTAATACTATGTTACACAGGGACCAATTATGCCGTGGGTGGAAGCCTCAGGCCCCTTGCTGTCCTTCTGTCATCTATGTAACTCCTGGTTATTTCATGATTTTTGGCTCCTGCCATGTTGGGGATGGGGGTGGGGTGAGGGGGGAACAAATGTCTATTGGGTTTGTTCTACCAGACATCTCGAATTTTATTAAACAGAGCATGATAAAACATGATTGGAAAAGGTTTTTGATCAACCTGCTTTCAGTTACATTTCCAGCAATGACACCGGAAACAGTAGCCCGGTGCCAATTTAAGGGAAGCTTTGCAGACCCCGCCTCCTGACGACCCCCAGGGATGGGCCTGGGATTGTTTTTTTTATTGGGATTCCCTGTGGCTCAAGGGCTACATTTTTGAGAAACACAGTGCCCCGTGTTCTGTGTTGGAAGCCTCATCTTAGAAATCACATCAAGCCAACTCATGTTCACCTTTGCTAACTGAACGGTTTCTAGAAGAATCATTTCCCTGCTGTTCAGAAGCCAGCGATTGGGTCCCATCAAAGCAGCAGGTACAAATCTCACCCCCCAAGTGTTAGGTAATCTCACTAAAAGCTCATTAACAAGTAGTGTGCTGAACAATGTGGTTAGGGATAGCTTAAAAAATGAAGTATTGTCTCCTCATTTAGCTGCCCGATGCCGCCAATGTAGCTGAAACCTCGCTTATGAGCCTCCACCCCCATCCTGGGGCCTGGGTCAGTGACAGCCCTCTACTACTCTTTCTCATGCTGTGTCCTCACACCTTTTGAATAGCCGTTGGTGAAGGGGTGGGGGTGGGCAGGATTTCCCACAGCCCTTCTTGTATTTCAGAGGTGTCTGTGCATGTGAACGTGGTCTGTAGGTCAGGAGAACCTGTGCCACCCACGTTTCTACTTGGCTCCCAGCCTTTATGTTGCTGGCTGGGCAGATAAAGCATTTTGTTTTCCCTCTGAGAGCTCTCCTTTCTGCTTCCTTGCACTTCTATCGTTCTGTACCCTGATGAGAAACGCCATCTGATTCAGACTGACTGCTTAACGCTCTATGCTGTGGGCACTGTACTCAATTATGCAAGTGGGCTGAGTGTAAATATCCTCAGGTGTTTTCCCGAGATGCTTTGACCAACCCAATGGCATGTTATTTATTTCCAGGAGTCTATTATTTTCTTAGAGAACTCAACCCAGGATCACTCCAATAAGCTAATCAGAATCACCAATCAATTCATTTTTTAGGAGTTAGTGACAATGATACTTTTTTTTATCAACATCATTTGAGGCATAATGTATATACAATGAAATATCCATGTGAAATGTACAGGTTCGTGATTTTTAAACCTTTGTTTCAAAATAAATATAGTCACACAGGAAGTGGAAGGTAGTACTGATAACTTCCCTCTGACCCTTCACCCAGCTTTTCTCATTAGTTACATTTTACAGAATTACAATGTAATACCCAAAGCAGGAAACCGACGTTAGTATGAAGTGTGTGTATAGTTCTGTGTCATTTTATCACTCCATATGAGATTATGTAGGTAGTGCAGCTACCATGACAATCAAGATACAGAACTATGCTGTCACCACAAAGATCCTCCCTCCGTTCCCTTGGTCGTCACAACCATTCCCTTCCTTCAACCACCTGAAACCCTGACAATCACCAATCTGTTATTTGTCTCTATAGTTTTGTGATTTCCAGAATGTTCTATAGATGACATTATACTGAATGTCAAGTTTAGAGATCAGCTTTTCCACTCATCCAATTGTGTGTTGGTTCTTTTTTACTGCTAAGCAGTATTTCAACCTAGGCTCATTTATGTACTGAATTTCTCTATACACCATTCCTTCTCCAAAGGCTTTCAGGTGGTTTATATCAAGTTATGTAATAAAGAGGCCAAGAAAACACACATACAAAATTGGGAGTAATGAAATTAGAAAGGCTTGGTAAGCTAACCTTAGTGAATGAGCACAGCCACTAGGTTAAGATTCAGAACTGGCTCTGGATTCCTGGCATCCAGGCTAAAAGAGAACGTGATAAATGGTATAGTTCTCATTATTAGAAAGGAGGAAGCCTGCCAGTTCTTAAATGGATAGAACTTCTCTGCCAGTGTTAAGTTTAAAAGAAATAACTCAGGAGACATTTTACATAGCCCGTATTGATGTAATGGATAACATGCTCAGCAATATTTCTACAGCAAATGCAAACACGAATTTCACTTAGCTGGCTACTATTCATTGTGACTATCAATCACAAGGCCAAATGCAAACTTATTAGAGTTCAGTTTCATAAAACTAAGCAGCAAGATGTATTATGTAGCTAACATTTCAATCTAGATTAAAGAAGGCTGGGGATGGGGAGGTTCCTATGGTCCCTGTTAGTGTGACTCAATACCTATTTTGGTTCTTCTCCTTTTTAGCCTCCTTGCAAATCGGTGTGGCCACGTGACCAATTATGGCCAATGAGTTGTAAGTATGGCACATTGTATTTTCAAAAGAAGGCTCTAACTAAAACATGTCACAGATATTCCTCTACTTGAAAGTTGGGTCTAGCTTTTCTCCCCTTAAATAACATGGTGGTTGTCATACAGGAGTGACCCTGTTAGCTTCTGCCTGGCCCTCAATCTCTTCCTAGACTCTTGTTGAGTTATTGCTGTGTTAGATATTTTGTGTGAAGCTAATTGCTTCATAAAAATGAACTATTGTTCCTGAGGATTATTTTTAAGCTGTGGATAACAAGTACTCTGCAAAGATACCATGAGGAGTCATCAGCATAACTGTGACTTTTTTTAACTTTTTAAATTTAAACTATTTTAAGATTTACAGAGGAGATCTCCATTAGTCCTGGCATTTTTTTTTTCTTCATCTAAAAAATAAATTATTGATTGAACTTTGTCCCTATGAATATGTTGCAGAAACCATCACGTGTATAATCACAGACAAGCTAGGTTGGAGTAGATCTATGTTGGAAAAGAAGGACTCCACTGACATTCAACACTTAGCACTTGAAAGACAGTAGAGTAGACACTGGCATCCATCTTTGAAAAGAGAAGTTACTGAGCAGAATTTTCATAGAACTGATGCTGTGTTTGGTTAGGGGAAATATAAAATGCACCTAACCCTATCCGGAGTATAGAAGGTGAGGAAAAGAAAAAAAATCTGATGTATATAAAATATCCCTGTACCGTACATTTATTTATTCATTCACTCGTTATCAGCTACTAATCTATAATCATGTGTAGAGGATCTATGGTGTGTTAGGGACTATGCCAGCTGCTGGGATTATGAAGACTATTAAGGCTTGGCCCCTGCCTCAAAGAGTTTATGGTCTAAATACGTGTATTCTTGAATAGTATAACGAGATAAACGCTATCTGGATGCATGGTTATAGTGAGGAAGTATATCGTATGGAAGGGACATTGCCAATGCTGGTGCATAACAGTTTAGCCAGAAAACACAGCATGAGCACAATTTAGAACAGAAGTGTCTAACTGCAAGTGGAGTGGTAGGTGTGCACCCGATGTGAAGATGGCCATATGTGCCTGTCAGGGCCTGAGGCTACTAAACATTGGAAACATCACCTTGACCTTCTGTGCTCTAATTCCAAGCTCACAGAGGCACACACCTTGTCTTTACAATTCCATTTCCTGTGTAGATCTGTTTCTGGGAAAAGAATGGTGCTGGTCACACCAACAGAAAGATCCCAGCGCACTTGACATTGTTTTTGTCATTGTAAATTTGCATTCTTGTGTAAATATATTTCCAGGGAGCTTGACTGTGCGTGCCCCTACCCTGCTCCTTGTCAGAGATGCATCCTCTCTTCTTCTGCTGAATCAATTGAGCTTCTTAGATGAAAGCAGAGTTTCAGACCCTGAACCTTGGGGAACTCATCAAAGCAAGCGCCACCTTGTTTCCCTGATGACACCTCTGATCGCACAGCATGTCCTCCAGACGTCTACAGTTACATGTGATCATGATGAATATTTTACTCACAGTTCTTTTGCACTCTCCATTGGAGGTCATGATTGAAGTTAGCTGATACCTAGAGCATCCTTGCCCACGAGCCGTTCTTTCCCAGCGCGATGGGCTCCACACTTGTCTCTGATCTGGCCCCATCCCAACCGTGAACCCAAATTCAGCCCTTTGCACCCTCCCCACGAAGTATCCACTTACAGAAAAATCACATTCAAGAAATAGACATTTCAGCAAAGATTTCGTGGGGAAAGCTGGAAAGTCTGCATACAAACCATACCAAAAACAAAACAAAAACCAAAAAACCCACATACTTCAGACTTGCTCATTATTTTTGTGCCCCTCAAACTTCCACTTTGGCTGTCCCTCATACTTTCTCTGTGCAGTCCTCAGAGTTTCCAGCCTTCTGAAAACCACTAGTACTGACTTGTGACCCATCGGCTGCACCCATGTCCCTGAGAAGGTGTGTCCAGTCCACTGCCCACCCCCTCACTCTCCTTCTAGATCCTTCGGTGCTCCCTAGACCAAATGTCTTCATGGTGAATGAAACCCTCTGTGTCTCATTTTGCTGTGCATTCTCTCTCACATCCTGACTTTGCTTGTATATTGAATATCCTCAATTTATAATCTACCTCCCATACCTAACTCCTGCAAAGAGAGGTATTGTCATAGGTTTTTATTAGTAGTAGTAGTATTGCTGCTGCATGGTAAACTGCTGCAAACGTGGCAGCTTAAAATGACACACCTTTGTAATCCCACAGTGCCTGTAGGTCTAATTTTGGGCATGTCATGCTGGATTATCTGTTCAGGATCCCACTGGGATGAACTAAAGGTGTGATTTGGAACTGCAGCCTCATCTCGGCTCAGAGTCCTATTCCAAGGTCATTGATGCTAGAATTTGTTTCACTGAAGCTACAGGTTCAAGATTCCATTATCCTTCTGCCTGAGAGCCAGAGATAGAGGTTACCTGTCATTGCTTGCCACATGGCCCCACAGGTAGCTCACAACCTGTGTCTGCTTTCTTCCAGGGCAGCCAATACATGTGTCTCTAACTTTCTCTTCGTGACTAGCCAGAGAAAGCTCTCTGCTTTTAAAAGACCCAAGTAGTGAGGTCAGGTGCACCCAGTCAATCTCTGTATCTCAAGGTCTGCTGATTTAAGACCTTACTTACACCTGGAAAAGCCTCTCACTGCAGTACCTGGGCTAGTATACTCATAAACTGGGAGAAGGTGTGTGCATCCCTGGCTGAGGATCTGGGAGGAACCGCCATCCAATTCTGCCTTCCACAGTCAAGTTTACAGAGAAATGAATAAAAAATAAGCTCTGGATCCCTTATTTGCATAGCTTTTTCTTCAGAGCTTTAGAAGTCCCACCTATGTGTTCATGTGTTTATATCTACACAATTTTAAGTTAATTATGCTTCCATAGTTTGTTTGATTGCAAAAGTAATATATTTTGCTCCCATTGAATTAAGACAACTGTCACTTACTCTAGATTCCCTCTGTTTTTCATTTGGTCATGGTATTTTGGAGGGAAAGTAGAGATACTTGGAATTTCCGTGTAGTGAGTCGGGTAGCTTTATGTGGTGCCTGGTCTCTTCTGTGGACTAGCTCAAAACAGCTTTCAGGGGTCCTCCTACCAGCCCACAGACCTGTGTACCTAATGCAGAGGTACATAGCAGGACAGTATTGCATTATGAATGGAATCATGGGACCCAGTACCAGAAAAACATGAGAAGAGAATGAGCAAAAAGGATTTGAAAATATATGGCTGGAAGCTAGTGCGTGGAAAATGCTTCACAGAATTAGAATCGTAAAATTACAAGCAGAAAAGTCGTTTCTCATCAAAGCCTAGTCGAGAGCAGAGTTTTCTACTTTTAGGAATATTCTTAATAAGGCAGCATATCTGATTGAAAATCTACAATACAATTTTAATGGAAATGGAATATTTAATAAAGCTTGAATACACCATTTCATTTCCAGTTTCAAAAGATGTTTAAGAGAGTTTCAGGGAGAAATGACAGGCATTTGGCTTGGATTTGTATGATGTGTCTCTTCTTTGTCAAATTTCAATTTATTGACTAAAGAGTTGAAAGAAAATTTAGATAAAAAATTAATGAAATGAAAATAATGTGATAAAAGTAAGCGATACGATCAACAGCAATGATTCTCATACTGAGAGCCAAAGTATACCAAAACATACACACATTGTACCAATAATTCATTAAGAGGAAGAGAGAAATTTGTAATACAAATAGTTAATAGCTTCTTGCAATTTTTGACAAGATAACTAATGAAGAGAAGTATAAATACTGGGAGAAGATTCAAATTTCTTGCTGATTTTATACAAATTTCTGCCATGGAAGAGCAACAATGTGACAAGTAAAGTAATTAACATCGGACACCGCAGAGGGAAACTTGAAAATCCCCGAATTCTCACCACTGTGACAGATGATTGCCAAAGGTCCATCCAACGGTGATGACATTTTTGAAAGATTTGCATGACATGAATAATTAAAAATAGAAACAAAATTTGACCATTCATGAGAATTCCTGGATTTTTTTTCTCTTTTCTTCTAGAAAAAGGATATTTCAAATTTGTCTTGGGAAGAGGCGATCCAGGAGTATGCGCCAAATCAGCGACACGCTGAAGGAGAACGCCACTCGACACTTCCGTTCCTCCCACCATCCCTCTGACAACTAGAGTTCTGCTCTTTGAGCTCTTGTGCTGACTGCCTAGGTTCATGGTCATGTGCTCCTGACTTGTCAGAGCTCTACCGGAAATGGATAAGCCTCACTGCTTTGTAGCAGCCTCTAGAAAGACTGATCATTTGAATTATTTTCTTTTCGATCTGCTCCCTTCTCTCCTATGAGGACCAGTGCCAACTGGCTGATTCGTTTCCCCCCGGCTGTCCCAGCATTGCAGCAAATTACATACTTTCCGTATTGTCAAACAGGTATCCAGAGAAAATGTCAGTCTAGCCACTGCTGCAAAGACAGGCACACGTCCAAATGCACCCAAGTCCCAGTGCAATTAATTTCATCTTATCCTTCCCCCCCCACACACACATGCACACACACACCCCAAATTATTATGCCTTCAATAATTTTTTTCTAGGGGCCACTAATTATTCTTTTTGTGTGTGTTGTCCTAGATGGAATTAAACTTCTATATATTTTAGAAAGCTTTGCTATGCCTTTGAATTTTAAAAGGACTATTTATGACCACTCACCTGATACTCCTAGGCTCAAATATTCAGGTTTTTATGGAGACTTCCTTATACAGAAGCTCCATAAGTTTCATCACCTGATAAATGCTTCTGAAAATATATACCATTTAAATAATTTTTTCTAAAGAACTGACTTATTTTAAGAATTATTTTTCATATCAACTGACATGTAATCAAAATGTCTTGCATGCGTGCAGATAAGCAGTAAAAGCACACACGAGGAAAATAATGGTGAGAAAACACAATCCACTCCATTATACCCAGCATTTAAGAATCTTTATACTGCATTTATTTATTACTAAAATTCACCTCCCCACTTCTTGACTTTAGAAAGCATTACTCCACGTGACAGTTTGCCGTGATCGGGAAT
Source organism: Lyroderma lyra (assembly GCA_004026885.1). Taxonomy (NCBI): domain Eukaryota; kingdom Metazoa; phylum Chordata; class Mammalia; order Chiroptera; family Megadermatidae; genus Lyroderma; species Lyroderma lyra. Next base: position 142,698 of record PVJL010002132.1, on the reverse strand, counting down.
GAGAACCTTGCCTGACGGAGCTGTCATTACCTGTCTTGGTTTAGCCACCATCCAGAATCAAAACACTGTGAAAGGGAGCAGACTTCCCACTGTTCACTGAAACGACTTTCTTGTTAACCGTGGCAAAACGGCCAGCTCTGAAAACAGCCTTCTGAGAACCCCCGTGAACTCACCACGACTCCAGCGTAATGCACGTTCAGAGGGAGTTCTGTGAGTCTTTTAAAATCGGTGGTTTATCACAAATTGCCAAAACCTTGCCCGCGGCGCTGTGCATCAGCACTAAATGGCTTCGAGCGCTCTTCCTGTTAAAGTTTGTAACGTTCCGTGTGACTCCTTATGCTAATGTTCTATTTATCGCCGGTGGTTCTGCTCCCACGAAACAAAACACATTCATGAAATCTGGATTTCGCACAAAGGTCGCTTTTTCTTCAACACTGCATTTCAATGGATTCCTTCTAAGTATTTCCTGTGTGTTCCTATAAATCTGATACGGAGGCTGTTTGGATGGATCAGTGACTGGAATGAATCAGATAATGCGTTACACATTACGGCAAAGTAAATTTAACCTGCCACTAGTAAAAATGGGTTAAGATGTGTGGTTTTTGTACAACATGCAATCTGTTGTGTTTGATCTCCTCTCTGCAGGCGGCGGTAGATGTAGTCTGGGCACAAACACACTAAGTGAATATGTGTTTGTGCAGGCAAATGAATGGTCCTTGTCTCTTTTAGCCTGCTCCTAACCCCACCTCTGATTCCAAGCAAGGCCACGAGCTTTGGGTGGAGGTCACCTAGACTACAAGGCACAGCCCTTGTACATATAATTCTAAAAGAGGCATTTAGATGTATAATTTTAGTCGAGACCAAATGCCCAGTTGATCTCTATTCTCACTTATTTCTATCATGTAGAGAGATTTTTGTATTCCAATGAATGATTTTTGGATACTTTAGAATACGAAATGCAGAGTTCTTTTGAATTTTAAACATATCCTCCATAGGAGCTATATTACCAAGTATGCAAGCCTTCTTAAATACAGAATTCTAGAACTGTGTCTAGGTCAAAATGCATAGATGGCTCACCCATTTGGACTGACTGAAGAGGTTTGTTCAGTTAAGTAGATGAACTAGTCAAAGCAAAGTTCCAGAAAAAGGAGTTGTTGGCAGTTAAGTTAGTGAAAGTGGTTGAACCATTTACGTCCATGAACATGAAGCATGTTCATGTTATGTGCTATTCATGAAGCAAAAAGCAGAATGACCTTGGGATTTCACTTAGTATCTCGAATGTACAGTTTTTGGCATCCTTCTTCATATACTCCATAAAATTCATTCATAAAGTTTTTTCTATGCCATCATGCATGCTTAATGACAAGGATGTGTTGAGAAATACATCTTTAGCAATGTGATGATTTTGTCATTGTGTGAATGTCATAGAGGGGGCTTACACAAACCTAGATGGTCTAACCTAGTACACACCAAGACTATATGGTATGGCCTATTGCTCCTGTGTTACAAACTCACACAGTGTGTTACTATACTGAATGCTGTAGGCAACTGTAACACAATGGAAAGTATTTGCTAATCTAAACATATCTAAACATAGAAAAGGTACAGTAAAAATGCAGTATCTGCACTTTTTAAGAAAAAACTAGCATGCCCAAGGCAGCTTGCTTTTACATTCCTCTGATATTAATGTCCCTTTAGGTAGAAGATGTTTCTTCCCTTTGCACATGTTTTCATCCAACCATCTGTCATTAAAACCATAGTTACAGAAATCTTCGGCAATACAGACCTGTGAAACACACACTGTAATAATTCTATGTCCCGAATCCAAAAAACTGGCAAACTGAACAACATTTATAGTGGTCAATTGTGAAGTTAAGCCCATTCCTTTAATCATATTTGCTTGACATCACTGTTTATTTTCCCTCAGTGAGCTAAACTCTAGTGAATGAACTATATGATACCTGAGTTCATGGGGAAAAAAATAGTTTAAGTAGCACACGGTATCTTTTAAATCATTACTGAAGTTTGATTTTTCCCTATTCTCTATCCCAACTTCCAAAAGAAGTTTCATACTGAAGACTTGTTGAAAACAGTTTCAAAGGATGTACCTTTATTTTGTCAGCAACTATTCAGTGCCTCTTCAGTGCCGGATTACATGCAAGATACTTAAAGTGCACAGAGAATAAGAAAACACGATGCCTTCTATTATGTAACTTCGAGTCTAAAAGAAGACACATAAAACTGATTTATGGAAAAGAAAAGGCAAGAAGAGAGTAGTTTGTCCCTACTTGTAACATTGTGAATTCCCACAAAATGGTTTTCATAGCTCAACATAAATCAGGCAAAATGCTTAGACCAGGGGTGTCCAACCTTTTAGCTTCCCTGGACCACATTGGAAAAAGAATTGTCTTGGGGTCACACATAAAATACACTCACATTAATAATAGTTGTCACACACAAAAAAATCTCATGTTTTAAGAATTTGTGTTGGGCCACATTCAAATTCATCCTGGGACACAGGTAGGACACACCTGGCTTAGACATTTAATGATAACTCTCAGCTCATCTCTAAATACTAAATGTCACCTGGTGCAGAACTGAGTATATCTAGGCCGACAAGACTAAGGTAACATGTGATAAAACAACTTGGCAGAAATGCTTCTTTTTTTTTTTTTTTACAAGATATTAAAGTTCAAGTTCAATTACGTGGATATTGACAAGGGTCTCTAAAAGAGGGAAAATATTAAGAAGTATTTTCAGTATTGCACAGGAAACCATTATTAGGATAAAAATGTGACCCAGATCTCCTTATTAAAATTTTAATTTTCTTTTTTGGACCATGCTATTTCTAACAATAGGACTGATTTTTTTTTTTTAAATTTACAACAGAATGTACACAGCAAAATGAACTATATTTACCGGAGAGCAATCGTGCTCATCAGTATGTCTGCATTAGCTGCTAATGTAAAATAAGTTTTGGAAACATTTTGGAGAAGGTGTCCAGAGTCTGCAGCAAGATTTAACAAATCTCGATGAAGGTAAGGAAAACCAGCTATCTGACCGTGTTGGTGAGACAGAACACTGATTTGGTAAATTGTCTTTCTCAGTCGTCTTTTGGCTTACAACGTGAAGGTGCTGTATTTTACTAATTTCAGTGTTCCTGGCACAGTCTTTGGCATACAGCAGGCATATCATAAATGATTGTTGAAGTCAATGTTCTTAATTAAGGTCATGGATAATGGCCCTAATGATTTGAAATGACCTAAAATGGTTCTCTATTTGCAAATATGCATAAGGTGATTTTTTTTTCTCATGGATGCATGCCATTCCCATATATTTCACTATGTATAATGTCTACTCTTTTGCCCAAATTTGCGAGGAAAAAATAAGGATGCACATTATACATGGGTAACACTAATACCATATCTATATAAAGGTTTTTAATTCTTATATTTAATGCTTATGAGTTAAAAGTGTTACATAAAATTTCTTGTAACATAGTATGTTAAACAATAAATGCTAAAATTCTTTTATAATACAAAAAACAAGTACCTAAATATAAACAAATAGAAATTTGAATTAAAAAAATTAAAACAAAAGATTTTTTCCTCTGAAAGTTTGGGTCACAAATGTGGGTGCACATTATACACCAGAGCATTTTATACATGGCAAAATATGATAATATATTTGCATCATGTACTATAAATTTTGGCAGACTACTGCCATCTGACCCCCATCCTCCCATCGCCGTGAAATAGTCTTATGGGGATTATTCATGATTGATAGTTGGATTCATTTTCCAACTAGATACCTGGATCCAAATGAATGGTTTAATATTTCAACCTCTTAAATACATAATGAAAAACCTGTCATGGATAATAACTTGCAATGAAGTGCTTGAGTATCTTAAGTGACAGGCTTTCTGTACTTTCAAATTCCAGTTTTTCAAGATTTAAGTTATATAGTTAACTAAGCTAAAGATAGTATATATTAAGAAAAATGTAATAATCTTAATAAATATCAGAATCAGAATCAACTAAAACCATCACTTTGTTTTATGTTAAAATACTAGGATAATATTTATTTCAAAAATCATTCCACTAGAAATTTTGAGGTACAATTTGCTGTTTCCTTCTATTGGCTGATTTCTCATCTCCTTTTATCAGCTTATTTGCTTTACTTTCTATTGATTCAGCTTTTTACCTACTGTCTTAGGAGGTCTGACAATTATTAATAAGTTTGTGAACTTGCCACCATGCACTTACATTGGCAGCATTGTACAAACAACTCTGTAAGGTTTCATAATCTTGGTATATCTGTGCCTCACAGCTGTCTTTGTGTCAATGTGTGGTGGTATCTTGCTGAGTGGCATTCATTATTGTGTGTGTTTTAGTGTGCTGTCATTAGAATCTCAGACCTTGAATTAGAGCAACAAACAAACATAAAATTTCTCGTTAAACTTGGCAAGAGTGGAAGTGAAATCAAGACCATGTTAGTCCAAGGTTATGGGGATAATGCCATGAAGAAAATGGCAGTGTACAAATGGATTAAACATTTTTCTGAGGAGGGAGAAAGTGTCCCTCATAAAGAGACATCACAGCAATCAGTAACAAGCAGAGCTGACAAAAACATCATAAAAATTCATCACATTGTGCATCAAAATTGTCAACTGACTGTGAGAAGCATAGCAAACCAAGTAAACATTGATAGAGAAACAGGAAATCTTAACTGAAAATGTTGGCATGAGAAAGGTGTGTGCAAAAATGGTCCTAAAGGAGCTCACCTATGAACAAAAGCAAAGGAGAGTCAAAGTTTGCCAAGACCTTTTGGAGAGGCAAGATGATGCTTTGAGCCATGTTATCACTGGTGATGAAACGGGTGTACCAATACGACGCTGAAACTGTCAAAATGCACAATGGAAGTCAGCCAATTCTCCACAACCAAAAGAGTTCCATCAAGAGTCCAAATCAAGAGTCAAAACAATATTGATAAAATATGTATTATAAATTCTTTTTTGATATCAGAGGGATTGTTCATTATGAATTTGTACCAACTGTACAAACAGTCAACTAAGTTTACCATTTGGAAGTGCTAAAAAGTCTACATGAAAAAGTTAGACAAAAACAACCTGAACTTTCACCAACAACTCATGGCTCTTTCATCATGACAATGCACCAGCTCACTGCAGGGTACTGTCTATGAGGGAGTATTTAGCCAGTATACAAATAACTGTATTGGAATAACCTCCCTACTCACCTGATCTGGCCCCCAATGACTTTTTTCTTTATCCAAAGATAAAAGAAATATTGAAAGGAACACATTTTTATGACATTGAAGACATCAAGGGTCATAAGATGACAGCTCTGATGGCCAATCCAGAAAGAGTTCCAAAGTTGCTTTGAAGGGTGGACAAGGTGCTGGCATCAGTACACAGCTTCCCAAGGGGAGCACTTTAAAGGTGACCATAGTGATATTCAGCAATGGGGTATATAGCACTTTTTCTAGGATGAGTTCACAAATGTAATTGTCAGAACTCATATGCATTAACCAAAAATGATATAACACTTTGAACAGACCTAGAATTCTAGGGAAAATAACTTGACAAGCTTTGTTCTCAATTGATTTTTTTTTTTTTTGGTGATCCTAAAAATGTAACATTAGCATTCATACAAGTTGTTCACCTTTCTTGAAAGAACTAGAATGCTTTCCTAGATGTAACAACCCAGAATCAGAATTTCTATTACACTGATAAATGTAATTTTCCACTTCAGGAAAGTTTTTTTTTTTCCAGTCTGTTTTATGTGGCTGTTTGTTACTGAGACAAACAGAATGGCTAAATCAATACAAATGGCCCTTGAGGGCTAGAGAGACCACAAGAAAGTGTAGCATCATTAAACTAAATTACAGACAAGCACTTAAGGAGACAAATAAGTGTTGTGTTACCATAAGTCCTCATTTTTTTTATGGTGAGGATGATTGAAAATGTTTACAAAACATGCGTGGTACCAAGAATAAGGCTTTTGTGGTTGCGGACTAATAGGTCTAACTTAGTTGCTATGGATCTTTTAATCAGATAGGAAAGTGTGATCAAGAGGAAGATTCTAATCGTGTTTTCCCAATCTCCACCTGGGAAAACCATAAAAATAATATAATTCAGGAGCAGTAATAATCAGTGAGGGGAGAGTGGGAAGAGTAACAGAAGCTAGGCAGGGGGCACGGGAGTCACACTATGACGCTACACACGTGGGCCCGTGAGTTGAGCTAGAAGAATAGACACTGGGTGAGCTAAAACTGAAGTCATACAGAACACAGTCTCAATAGGGGTTTCCTTTCTTGTTCTCTAGAAAAATGCTCACTGATGCCCAGGTTTATTTCATCCATGCCCCTTACAGGAGATGAAAAAAGAAACCTGAGACAGAGGGATTAAGCCTCACAGCCTGCAATTTGAATATGGGCCCAGGAGACAGAACCCAGGAAACAGTTTTTAAAAAAAAAGTTTTGGGAAAATACATGTGAAGAGGAAGAAGAATATATTCTCCAGGGTAGTTTAAACTCAGAAGAGCTCAGGGCATGAACGATCTGTGGTCCTGAGTGATACCGCACGTATGGCATGTACAGCAGGTCCTTGAAGAAGGTCATTTTGTTCAGTGTCACTTCATTATGATGTGATGAGAGGCTATAGGAACTTACCTCCGGTTTATATCAGTTAGCCTGTGGTAAAATTGGTTTTGTTATAGATCATTTTGCTCGAATTCCAAGACACCGTAGACGGTGTTAAGTGAGCACTTACTGTGTTCCGTAAGTGGCAGTGAACAGCAGTCGTCACAATACGGTAGATTGCAATTGCCCCTGAAAACAAGAACAAAATAATCAGTTTAATTAACTTTCTCTTATGAGGTATTTAAGTTTAATATTAGTAAAAATGTATGTACGTTACACTGTAATGACGGTATTTGAGGTCCTTTATCCAAAACCTCAATGTAAGAGGTTTCTTATAAAATGTTTTAATATAAATTATTTTACAATACAGATACACAGATTTGGACTTTAACATAAACTCTCTCTGGAAAGTTCAAATTCTTTATAGCCTTGGTGACAGACAGTATTTATCCAGCAAAAGGTGATGCTTGTTTGCCCATCCTGACTACTAGAGTCATGAATTTGGAGGAATCATTTTATATATATCCTTGTCACTGCCAGTTGTTATTTTGACAGATTAAGTAGGAATTGAATAGACAATTTGTACCTCACTAAATCAAAAGCATTTTTATTGGTTATAAATGACATTGAGTTACACTTCTGTAAAGCACATAAGAGTGGTTTATGACTTTTTAAGAAAAAATACATTCCGTGGGCTTACTAAAAATTTGTCTTCAACATAACAATACTATTATATATGAAAAAAGATAAAATTTAAAGAAACTACAACAGAGATAAATAATTTTTTTTTGTCCTTTGACAGCTGTGGGAGATGTCTGGTGCCCACACATTATGGATTTCTATACGCTTTTCAGGTTTCTGGAAGGAATAGTCTTTGTTATCTTGTCACTAGGCCTCACTGTGCAACTGACTCTGGTCAAGGCGTTATGACCAGAAATGGCCTGGGTCACTTGCAGGCAAAATCATTTCATTGCTGGTGTGAATTTCCCAGCACTCTTTCCTTCCTCCATGATGTCCTGGACGAAGACAAACGGTGAAACCATGATTTGAAGGATCAGGAATCAACAAATCACTACTTGATGGACACTTTTCTGAGAGAAGCACGAGGGACTCGGCATGAGCAAGCAACAAACCTTTGTAGTTTTAACTGACTAAGATTTGGGGGTTGATATTTCAGTACAACCTAGAATGTATTAACAAATCCATCTTCACACAGCACTTTTTGCTTCCTATTTCCACGTAGAAGAAAAAGGACACTTAAAAGTGTTTGTATTTTGAAATGGTGCTAATTTAAGATGCAATGCGTATTCGAACCTGAGGCCAAACTCAATAATAAAATTGAACCATGTGACTAAAGTCCATGAAAATCAGAGTCTCATCTTGATGTAGCAATGTGGAATACCAAAGGATGATGGCCCTTAGTGCTTCCAATATTGTGTAGGCAGCTATCTTTCTCTTAGAAAATAAGCTTCTACTCATACAAGCAGACCTTTGGTGAGCAGTGCGCTTTACTAGGTCAATGTCTCCAGCAGCCAGCACCTCTGATTTACAGGCATTCGACTTGGCAGAGGGATATGAAGAGAAACCCTGCGGGTGATGTTTGGGTGTCTTATTTCTGGAGTGCAGGAAGTGACAAATACAGCCCAGGGAAATACACCCTATGCCAGCAGTCTTCGGGGACTTCAGTGGAATTCATCTTTTTTTAATGTTAATGTTAGTATTAACATTTTTAGTTCATTTAGAAACAGCTGGTTTTGAAAAATAAAGTTCCATTTTCTGAAAATGAAATATTTTTCAAAGTAGGATTTTGCAGAATTTTTCTTCATTTGGGAGCATTTATATTTATGAGAATGTAGGGGACTTTGGGAAGTTTCAAAAGCCACCAGAGATCTGAATTTTGAATACCAAACTTGCTTGGTATTCAAAACACATCTGACCGGCTTTCCTAGTACCTCATGAAGACCTATTTGGTGGAAAGTTCTGAGGTGATGGCATAGCTGGGGACCCATCACTAGCATCACATATAAACAAATTTGAATAAAAGCACATGAGCATTTTATTGGAAATGAGCTTCATTCTCCAGAGTGTGAGGGTTTTGGGAAACGGAGGGTAATTCTTAAAAGAAGTAGAGGCTAGCTGTTCTCGGGCTTGTTTTGATGCCATTTTTCCAGGAAACAGAAATGAACCAGATTCTCTCATGAAGTCCTTCTATGCTCACAAGCCTATGATTGAAGGATAAATCATAACAAGCCAGGATCTTGAAAGGTCAAGCGACAGTCCGGCACTGAGTTGGACTGCACTGAGAATGTTATTTAATACTCAGCCACACTGTACGCTTGCCAATCCAATCAGATTCTGCTTTGATGTTATGCCTCTTGATTTGTAGGTTCTGGTTTAGGGCAGTTTATATTTATTTTTCACATATATTTTCCTCTCGTTCTTTTTATAAAATTCTTGGAATTGGTACTTCTGCATCCTGCATAAACAAGGTATTAGTTCAAGCCAATCTGGAAGCTTCCACCATCACTGGGTTCCAATTTCAGCTCCATTATTGTATAAAATTTCATGTTTACAACATTCTAACTCTGCGTTAAGAATAACAGCCTCAGTCACCAAGGCTTATGGATCCCTCAACGCTTCCAAGTATGACAAATAGTCATGAGAAAGACATGCACATTTTCAATTTTATTTTATGGGGTAGTAACATTCCTCTAACTGAAGATGGGGAACTTTTTAACTTGAGCACAGAGGCCATTGCACTGATTCCAAATGCTTAGGAAGGACAATGAAGACAAACTCTTTTCACTTAAAAACCTGGTGGGAACAAAGAAATTAAGCCAAAATTTCACGTCAACATCAAAAGCTTATTAGAATATAAAGACTGTTGAAGAAGTTTAGGGAAAATATTAATACTATGACAAGTAAGTATGTAATGAGACATAGGATTTACTACAAAATTTTAATTAACTAGTCTTTTGAGATCATGTTCATTGCTAAATTAACTCATTGAAATGGATCATAAGGGGTGATTAAACACCTCATCCTGATTTTCTTTAACACATCCTCTATTCAATTAGCATTTGAACATATCTGGATATCTGGTGTAACACAGATGAAAGCTCAAAATGGCCTCAGAATATTTTATAATTAAAATAAATATTTTGGAGTTAAAGAAGCAGGAACTTAGACACCCTTATCTTTTTTCCTCTTAATCCAGGTGAGGAGAGGTGCCTATAAAAGGAGAACTGGATGAGAGTGAAAAAATTTGAAATCTCATCACTATTTTGTCACTCAGGAGTATTACACTGGGTTGATTATTCTATTAATAGTTCCTGGGCCTCAGTTTCCATAAGTATAAAATGAAATATTGGACTGTAGTAATCCAGATATTAAATACAAATATTTTGAGAACCTTCTATAGCCTTTTGTATAAGCAATGGGGCCACATGGATAAATAGAGTAAACGCACAGAATTTATCATCTGATTTTCAGTATTTATCTGCTATAAATCATTAAAATTTAATATTAGGGAAGTTTAATATTGGCAGCTATATGCACTGTACCTAAAAATATAGGGTTCCAGGATTTCAAAATTAAATTTTCTATGATGAAAAATTCAGAACTCATTTTTAAATGAGTATTTTAAAACTATATACAGCTGATACAATTATTAAGAAGCAATTTTAGCATAAATTCAAAATACTTTTAGTAGATCAAAATCCAGAGTTGAAAAAATAATTATAGAAAATTGATTTATTCAATTATTGCCTTATGAATAGGACTACCAAATTGCTTTTTAGAGCAGACTCTAGATATTTACATGGACTTTCTAGTTTACGAGACAAGGTTTGAAGCAAAGAGAAAACTTGTTTAAAAAAATTGCTAATCTGAAATTTTTCGGTGTTATTTTCTTCATTTTAAGTGCTGGTGTAGAGCAAGCTGTCATTACACCTAGATGGCATATATGAAGACAGTAGTTTTGAGTTGCCCAGATTAGAGTTCAAGCATTTGTTAAACATTTGTTTAAATTTGACATTGTCAGAGCAACTTTTGTTTTCTTTCCATTCTCTTTCTCTTCCTCTTCACTTGCCCACCATGTCTCTTCTTTTAACTGTTCTGTTACTTTTCTCTATGCGTACGATTTTGTACCTTTCTTTTAGCATGCATTTCTCCTTTTTAAATAGTATTTCATTTTGGATGCCCCTTTCTCTCTCTCATCTTTTTTACCCATCAAATTACCCTCCCATTTTTTTCTCTTAGTAATTATTTACTATAATTTTTGGTTTGAGGTCCCATAAAAACTCTGCTACTAAGAATGAGCCAACTGATTCCTTTTTGGTAAATTTCTAAAGACTGTTTGTGAGATTCTTTGTTTCATCCTATTCATTTTTCACCATTTGGTTGTTAGTCACCTTTCTTTCACCTTCAGATTGTCAGTGCAGTGGACTCTGTTAACCAGGAGGACTCAAGCAATAAGCACTCTCAAGCAACTGGCAAAAAAAAAATAAAAAATAAAAAATAATACTGCATGTGATTGACACGGGTGCTGGTGGACTGAGAGTCCACTGTATTGCTTATCCTGTTTCCAAGGCCTCAGCAAGCCTTGGTAACGTGCACTCGAATGGAGTCATCCATCCATCCCATTCGACATTTTGTCCCAACCCCTCGGAAGCGGCTGGGTCCTGGTTAGTAATGTCTCTAGAGTTGACGACGTGAGTATAATTTAGGTTATTTCCTAATAATTAATAAACATCAACACTGGTTGAGAAGTATATTCTTTAACCCCTTGTCTTAGTAGCAAAGGATATATTTCTCTCCAGCTTCAGAAACCACCCCCAATAAATTCTTCAGTTCGTTTTCAGTTGCCCTGTAATACCAGATGTCCTTCTGTGGAAAGTTGGAAATCTAAACTCGGACACCTTACGCCATAGGAAAGGAAAGAGGCTGCTGCCAGTAACCTTCAGATTCAGTTCCAGGCCATCAGTGATGCCACCATGTTACCTGCTCCCTTTTCTCCCTCTTAATATCTCAGTTCTGCATCATGTCTCTGTTGTCCCGTGTCACACAGGTGAGATTTCTGCATTATAATCATTCTGCAACAATAGTCCACGCCCTTAACACCCCAAAGTTAGTTGTTTTCAGCTCCAATGGAAGTTTGAAGACCTCCCTTGGGCTTATGCCTAGCTCTTGAAAAATCCAGAAAGATAGGGCACTGTGTGTGGTCCAGTCTGAATAATACAAACACTCCTGTAATCTTACAACTAGAAGAGATGGGAGATTATCTTATATCGCCTTGATTGAAATCCCTCCAAACTACATGAAATGGAGGAATTATTCCCAAAGGGAAGTGGAAAAGAATTCTGAAGAGATAAGAATTACATTTAGAGCAGTCCAATCTATATAGAGACCCTTCCAAAATGAAACTCTTCTGAGAGAAGTCGTACAAGTTTCAGAACAACTGAGCTACGGTACATACTAGAAGATTCTGAAAAAGAGTTTAATTTCCACAAATAGAAAAGGTAAGAATAGATTGCATAACTGACTTAACTAATCTGTTTGGAAGGTATCAATTTGTGAGTGGCTCTATTAAATTAGGCTGGAATTCCTATATACTTTCATGCCACATGTGGTTAAGAATAAGTTAACATATAGGAGTGGACCTAAAGCTGTGTTTTATGTTTTTATTTTTCTTCCCAACATTCACTCCTCTGTTTCCAGTGCTTGAATTCTTATTTAGAATACCACTTCTATTCCAATTGCAGTCCAAAACCTTAAGCTGTCACAGTTGCTGCCCTAAAATATCCCAGTTCACTAAGAATACAGTTTAAGCCCTTAAAATAACTGACAGGACTTACAAAATCTTGCCGGAGCATCTCTTTGACCTTATCTTCTCTCACTCTGATCCACTTGCTGGCCCTGTTGAAGCTTTCAAACATGCCAAACACATTCCTGCCTCAGGGCCTTTGCATTTACTGTTCCTTCTGTCTGGGGCGCTCACTCTCCCATGACCAGATGGCTTATTTCTTCACATAATTAACATCTTTGCTCAAAAGTGTCCTTTTCAGGGAGTACTATATTAAAGAGTTTATCTAAAACCAACAAATAGAGAGGCTATCCCGTTAGCCTCTCTATTTTTATAGCACTGTTTAATGACCCAACACATTAGTTTAATGTTTGTTTATTTTCCCTTTATGTGTGAAATACTTGGAAAGAAAGGTTGATTTGTTCATTGCTATGTATATTCAGCACCCAGGACAGTACCTGACACATTGTTGTGTCATAAATATTTGTTAAATAAGTTCCTAAAGGGAGAAAGAATGACTGAAAGGTTCTATCACCCAGACACAAATGTAGACTCATGACACAGGTTTATCTGGTCAGATTATCATACCCCCTGCCTAGAGCAATGCTTCAAGAATGGCCATGAGACTTATATCAGATGAAAGGTATATACTCAGAGTAAATATGTAACATTACAGGAAACAAACTAATACAAATCAAAACAATGAGACTCATGAAGAGGATACCTTGAGCAATAACCCAACACAGATATGATGTTGGAGCATAATGACTCTAGTAATCTTTCTCTTCATTTTTACTTTGCCAGGTGGAGCTGGTTTTCTTTTCCTTGAAATTTAAAGAATTTTGATGTTCTTAATATTTTTCCCAAATTTCTACACCACAATCAGTAATTGATGAAAATGAAAAAACTTTAATACTATAATTTATTATAAATTTTATAAATTTTGCTAATTTGGAAAATGATGCCATATTATTGTTTTTAATACATATGAATTCTAGTCATACTTGCATGACATTTATTTATATCATTTAATGATGGATCATTAGTAATGACTTAAAAATTTGAGGTGACTCACCACACGTCCAAATAAACATCCTTTCTCATAGCCTTCTCTCAACAATAACACTCTTGACATCCATCCATGAACAAAAGAGCCTTTGTGGGAGTTGTGGGATCCAGTACCATATGCTAATAGACTCAGGAGGAGTCTCTCCCACCCATGTCCTGGGTAACAGGCCTACAGACCTCAGTCCTGACTATGAAGCCTTCATTGGCCTGTGAACCAGTTCCAAGCCCTCTTGGCTGCAGTCTGGGATCCCCTGGAGAACACTAATTTGGACAATCCCTCACAGCTGAGAGCACCTTTGTGAAAGTCCAAGTTTCCAGTGGAGAGGTTTTGGCACAATGTTAGAGCATAAAGATGGGTTTGGGTGCAGGGGGAGGGTAAGAGAAACAGCTTGACTTTACCTGCATCACCGCTCCTACAAGGCATACAGCTCAGTGCCAAGAGACCTTCTCAGCCTCTGATTTCTCCCCAGGGGAAAAATGAGAGTATGTGAGTAAATGCTCAGCTTCCCCAGCTGTGCAGGATGCTGCCAAAGAGGCCCATTTATTTCTCACCCTATCCAGAGTACTGAGTCATGAGCTACAAGCCTTAGAGAGGAAGGGAGCAGGAAGATACTGAGAGAGTGGCAGATAGAACTTTTAGAGAGTGTTAAAGGGACAAAAATCCTGGAACTTCCTTATAGACTCAATCAAGAAGCTCATGCATGAGCCAGTGGGGACACCCTGTATATAGATCTGCCAATTGGTCCATGGGTACTTCTAATACTCCATGCATATCACCCACACATCTCCACCCCACCCTGTGACTGGATCCCTGTGTGTGCTTCCAATGGTGATGAGAGTGAACTTTGGCAGACAGCTATGAGCATGTCCAAAAATCCATCTTGGGAGAGACCACACTTGAACATTACTCCACCCTTGGAAAACCAAAAAGGAAGCCATCAGCACCTGTCTTGGTATGAAGCGGGATCAAGAGAAGGCATACAAGCTTAAGAATTCTACCACAAGAGGGAGCAGGAAGCATGGAGCAGGCATATATGCAAAAAAGGCCTGGGAAAGCATCAGGTCAGATGGATGGTGTTTCTCCAAGTCATCTAGTAATTTCTGGGAGAGGTAACTGCTACTTCAAATATAAAGATAGCCATGTAAGACTTGAAGGGACATGACGATAGAAAAAAAATTGACACCATATGGGATCAAAATCATCATCCAGTAGCCAGTCCCAAAGATATGTAGATCTGTGATTTACCTGATAAAGAATTCAAAATAGCTGTTTTAAAGGGCTCCAGTGAGCTACAAAAAAACACTAAAAGACAATTGGATGAAATCAAGATAACAATAAATTTTTAAAAATGAGAAGTTTTTAAAAAAGAGATAGACACCATTAAAAGACAACAAACAGAAATTCTGGAGCTGAAAAATACAATCAATAAAACTTAAAAATTCAATGGAGAGCATTAATAAGAGAATGAATCAAGCTGAAGAAAGAAACTGAATTAGGAGACATGACTTTTGAAGTCACCCAGTCAGAAGAGAAGAAGAAAGCAAGAATGAAAAAAAGTAAAGAAAGCCTATGTAATCTATGGAATACAGCAAAAATAAAACAAACAAACAAACAAAATAAATAAATAAATAAATAAATAAAGCAATGACTGGAAATTTCCTAAATCTGGGGAGAGATTTGGATGTCCAAGTTCATGAAGCCCATAGGTCAAAAACAAATCCAACTTAAAGGGGTCTTCTCCAAGATACATTATAATAACACTGTTCAAAATCAAAGACAAAAAGAATATTAAAATCAACAAAAGAAAGCAAACTTGTAACTTATGAGGAAACCTCCATAAGTCTCTCAGCAAATTGTTCAGCAGAAACTTTATAGGCCAGGAAAGAGTGATATGATGTATTCCAAGCACTAGAAGGGGAAAAAAAAATCTGCCAACCAACAATACTATATCCAGCAAAGTTGTTCTTCTGAAATGAAGGATAGATAAAGATTTACCTAGACAAATGAAAGCTGAAGGAGTTCACCACCACTAGATGTGACCTACATGAAACAGTGAAAGAAGTTTTTCAAGCTGAAATAAAAGGATGCTAATTCTTAACTTGAAAACCTATGAAAATATACAACACATTGGTGAAGATATGTGTATAATCAAAATTAGAATATTCTAACATTACTATATAGCAGGGTGTGAACTACTGGCACTAGTATAAAGGTTAAAAATCAAAAGTATTATAACTAACAATAACAACCATGATCTCTTAATGGATACACAAAATAATAATAGGTAAACTGTGACCTTAAACACTTAAGGGGAAAAAAGATAGTTTTTCTATGTAATTGAAATTAAGTTGTTATCAATATCAAATCAATTGTATCCAGATGTTTTATGTAAGCCTCATGGTAACCATAATGCAAAAAGTTACAGTAGAAACACACACACTCAAAAAAAATAAAATAAAATAAAGGGAATCAAAGCATACCTTTACGAAAAATCTTTCCTTCACAAAGGAAGGCAACAAGAGAGGAAGAAGGGAACAAGGGAGTTAGAAAGTAGCCAGTGAATAATTAATAAGATGGTACTGTTAAGTTCTTAACCTATCAATAATTACTTATATATAAATGAATTGAATCATCTAATCAAAAGGCATAAAGTGGTTAGACTAATTTAGCTAGACTAAGGAAAAAAAAAAAGAGAAGATTCAAGTAGACAAAATCCGAAATGAAATGGGAGATAACGGATACCACAGAAATACAAAGCCTTATTAAGAGAATGCTATGAAAAATTATAGAATTCTACAGTATTCAACAGAATAACCTAGGAGAAATGAGTTAGTTCCTAAAAAGTAAAACCTACCAAAACTAAGTCACAAAGAAGTAGAAAATACGAGCAGATTATTAATGGGTAAAGAGATAGAACTAGTAATCAAAAACCTTCCAACAAAGAAAATCTGAAAACTGGATGGTTTCACTGGTGGACTCTACCAAAAATTTTAAGAACTAATGCCAATTCTTCTTAAACTTCTCCCCAAAAAATTGAAGGGGAAGGAATACTTCTAAATTAATTTAAGAAGTCCAGCATTACTCTTATGCCAAAGCCACATAAAGACACTATAAGGAAAAAAAAACAAGCCAGAGGTCAAACACTTGATAAATATGAAGACTGTCCAGAAAGTATCCAGCCATGTACTATGAAAAATAGAGGCATTTATACAGCTGGATTTTTTGTGGACAGCCCTTGCATAGATGCAAAGATCTTCAATTAAATATTAGCAAACTGAATTCAATGATACATTAAAAGGATCAAACACCAAGATCAAGTGAGATTTGATGCAAGGATGATTCAACATACACAAATCCATATTATATGCTATACCACATTAATAGAATGATAAAAATTATATTGTTGTCTCAATAGATGGAGAAAAAGCACTTGGCAAAATAAAACATCCATTCATTATGAAAACTCTCAACAAACTGTGAATAAAGGAACTTACCTCAACATAATAAAGCTAAAATATGACAAGTTCATAGTGAACATCATATTCATTAGGGAAAGGTTGAAAATCTTTCCTTTAAGATCAATAAAAAGTCAGGGGTGTCCACTCTCACCACTTCTATTCAACATAATTCTGGAAGCCCCAGACACAGCAATAAGGCAAAAGAGAGAGAGAGGGAGGGAGGGAGGGAGAGAAGGAGGGAGGAAAGAAAGGAAGAAAAGACATTTAAATCAGAATATAAGAAGTAAAATTCTCTGTATGCAGATGAGATGATCTCAAATATAGAAAATTCTTATGACTCCACCAAAAAACTGCTAGAATTAATCAATGAACCCAGTAAAATTATACTAAGAGAAGAACAAAATTGAACCCCTATCTTACACCACCATTAAAATGAACTCAAAATGGATTAAAGACTTATATGTAAGACCTAAAACTGTAAAACTCCTAAAAGAAAACATAAGAAAAATTTCTATGACATGGGCTTGGTTTTCTTTGGATATGACAACAAAAGCAAAAGCAATAGAAGGTAATATCAGTAACTGAGACAATGTCAAACTAAAAAGCTTCTGCACAGGAAAAGAAACAAAATGAAAAGGCAGCCTGCAGAGTGGGAGAAAATACTCACAAACCTTCTATCTCATAATGGTTAGTATCCAAAATATTTGAGGAGCACAAACTACTCAATAGCACAAAACAAACAATATGATTCAAAAATAGGCAGAGGAAGTGATTATACATTTTTTCAAAGAAGACATACAAATGCCAACAGGTACATAAAATGGTGTTCCATCACTAATCATCAGGGAAATGCGAATCAAAACCAAAATGAGATATCACCTTGTACCTGTTACAACGGCTATCGTCAAAAAGACAAGAGCTAAGTGTTGGCAGGATGTGAAGACAGGGAACTTTTGCCCTGTAGGTGGGAATATAAATTAATACAGCTACTATAAAACACAGTACAGAGGTGCCTCAAAAAATTAAAACTAGAACTACCATGTGATCCAGCAATTCCACCCTGGGTATATATCCAAAGGAAATGCAATCAGGACCTCAAAGAGATATGCATATTTGCCCTTTCATGTTTATTGAAGCATTATTCATCAGAGTTAAAATATGAAAGCAACCTAAGTGGTGTGTGTGTGTGTATATACATATACATATATATGGTCTGTCCAGAAAGTATCCAGCCATATAACATAAAAAAATAGATGTATGTATGGTTGGATGTTTTTCCAGACAGCTCTCATATATATTATCCTACCATCTGCAACAACAGGGATGAACTTGAGAGTATTTTGCTAAATGCAATTAAGTCAGATAGAGGAAAACAAATACTGCATAAGGAATCTTATATGTGGAATCTAAAAAAACTAGACTCAGAGAAACAGAGACTAGGATGGTGATGACTAAAGACTTGGGATTGGAGAAAATAAGGAGATGTTGGTGAAAGGTACAAATTTCCAGTTATGACATGAGTATACTCTTCTGAGGAGCTAATATACAGCATGATGACTATAGTTAGCCATATTCTGTCATGTACCTGAAAATTGCTAAGAATAAATGTGAAATATTCTCACCATAAAAAGGAATGGTAATTATGTAAGGTGAAGGAGATGCTAGCTAACCCCATGTGGTAATAATTGCATGATATATTTGTATCAGATTTTTTAAAAAGAAAAAATTTGAATGCACTCTCTCTATAACATTACTATCACCAGTCTGTCTATACTTGTAGACAGTGTTTTCCCATATCTCTTAATAGATCCAGAGAACCTCAGATGAGAAAGATCTAAGAACCAAATCTTACCTGTTTTATTTTATAAATCAGGACACTGATATCAGGGAAATGTAATAATCTAGATAATAAATTAAAAGACATGCATGGTTCATCTTATGTAAGTCTTGTCAAATGCCTAGTTGGATTTTAGTATTTACACATTCACAAATAGAAATGTAGCTGTGAAATTGAAACCAAATTAGCAGTCAGTGGTGACTAAAGATTTCATAGCAGGTGCAGCCCTTAAATTTATCATCTCACATTCCAAATAATGCAACAAGTGCAATATCTCCAACTATATCCAACTAACACATCCTAATACAAGTGAATGCAAATACTCAATATGAAAGGTCTAGATGAATACCAGAAAATTAGTGGCATAATTACTCTTGACCTAAGTGACAATAATATCATCCAATCATAATAGACATAAAGGTTTGGCTTACTTATCTTGGCTAATTCGGTTAAGTGTTTAAAATGGGACCTAACCGTTCCCACTGGTGTCTATTTATATGAACTTCCAGCTGCAGAATTACATCACAGGCCTAAAACAGTACTTGGACACAGAGGCTGTAAATTACTAACCCAGCATGTATAAGTTTATAGCACAAATTAGCATCTCAGACAATTTACTTACAAATAATAATTCAGAAGACATACCAAAAAAATGGGAAAAATATCTCCATGTACTATATGCTCTTCATGTACATGCATGATGAAGCATCTTTATAGGTTCTAAGATCTTTCTTAGGAAAGTCACCTACTGTCTTATTACATGCATGGTTTAAGAGTTAGACATATCTTATGGAATATAACAGCTCTATGAGGCAGGTACAATAATTATCTCTGTTTCATAGTTACAGAAACAAACCAATAATTCAAGGTCACTACTGAACTCTACAGAAATATTACAGTTAGAACAAATAATCTTAATATGATTAGAATTTTCTATGTTCCACTTAAAATTACTGTTTATTCCTTTACCAAACATATATTAAGCCTCTGCTATGTCCAGGTACTATTCTGGAGTCAGTATACAACCATTAAAAATAAGCCCACAAATAAGATACATTCTTCATAGTCTCACTACCCAGGGCCAGGAGACACTACAGAAGACAATTTTTCTTTAGTCTTGAAAAGTTCTTGAAGAACTAAATGGAATAAAGTAATGGGACCAAGAGTGATGGGTAGTGAGTAGAATAGTGTACTTTGATAAGGTGGTCTGGAAAGCCCTTTCTGATGAAACAACACTTTAGTTGATAGTTCAATGATGATAGACAGACATATAAAAATACAGAAGAAGAACATTTTAGGCCAACTGTATAGCAAGAAAAAAAAGTTTTATGTCTACATGAATTTGGCATGATCAAAGGACCTAGAACCTGGCATGGACAAAAGAGGTGAACAGAGACAGAAAATTAGATGGGACCCAGATTCTGGAGGGCTTCGTAGGCCAAGGTAGGATGTTTTATTTTGAAGAAAGTAATAGGGAAGTATTAAAGAATGTTAAACATCTGTATGACATTCACATGACTTTATTCATGTTTTAAAAGATGACTCTAGGAGAAATGGACAGAAATGAAAGCAAGAAAACAAGTGGAAAGGGTATTGTAATCATCCTGATAAAAGACAGTGTACTTAAGATTGGCCAGTGATGGAAGCCTTTGAACTGCTTAATTATTGTTAGCTAGCCTTCCTGTCCACAAGACTGGTCCCAAAACCCTGTTTCTATCAGCAGACATTTTGAATATCTGTCTGAAGTTGACAGTACATCAGGACCCAACATCATGGCTGAGATTAAAGCAATGTAATTGTTATGATTGTATTACATTTTCTCAACACCAACATCAGCTAGAAATAGCCATGTAGATTCATGTCTATTTGACAACAGAGTTTGGATTTATAGCCACATCTTTTGTTCTGACAAGTCTACATTTGAGTCAGTTCACCAATATGCAACTAATAATCCCAGATTCCTCTATAATCTTAGTGCCCCAATGGCAGAGCTCTTGGCATGCCATATCTGTTTATTTGGTGACCCTCCATCTGTAACAAGAGAAGCAGAGTACCTAAATTCTGTGAGGGGCTAATTCTGCTATATTTTTCCTTTGTCTCATGTCTCATGGAGTATTTCATTCCTGTTACTATGGAAGTCATTTTCATTGAGATACAGACACATGCGAGGATGTTCAGGAAAGAGCAGAAGAATGGTATGAAAGCTGGAATCTGTCATTTGAGGAACCACTGAAGGAAACATGACATTTTTAGCCAAGAAAACAGTAGGCATTAGTAAGAATTAAATGATCTTTAAATACCAGTGAGATCTTAGGAATTCTGTGTGGGTTTAAGAGTAGGTAAGTGTACCTAGAGACAGATTTTATTTCAACATGAGTAATTAACATTTTTGGCCAAAGAATGAATGGACTCCTTCATGGACATTTATTTTTTGCATGCCCAATCAAATCTCTCCAGCTTCTAGTAATGGCATCTTGTTTGCATTTAAGAAAAAGCCCCATTCTAAGAACATTTAGTTTGAGTAAGTGCAAATTGCAATCTAGCTCTATCTCACGGCTTCAGAGATGGGCATGGTACCTATGGGTATCTGACCAGTGACAGTGAATCACTCAGTGATGGGCTCTGTAACCCAGCCACATAAAGAAGACTCAATTCCAGGGCAATTATTTGAACTGAACTCTCTCTCATCTGGGGTTGCTGATCTGAGACAACAGAAGTTTAGAACTTCCAAAGATCACAGTGTTGAGAGAGATCTTGTTTAACATGAAGCAAACACTAAGAAAGAAGAGTGATTCGGATGTAAAGGAGAGGATTTTACATGAGTTGTTAAATTTCTTTTTTACGTAAGTCATTTTGAATAGAATTTTTGTTACTGGCAACCAAAGGAGACCTGATTAATACAAGACATATCTGTGTGCACTAGAATAAATATATATGATTTGATTCTTTCTAAGAAATTGTTGTACTTTCAGGAAAACATGACTAGCTTTCATGAAATAATAAATGATATAATAGTGCAGTATATAATTAATTACTGAATCGATGTGATTAATTTGTTTTGTGCTTATTCATACATGCAATAGTCCATTAAAAACAGAATCTCACGTATGCTTACAAGTAGGACATTTGACAAGTTACATAACTTTTCAGTCATTTTTTATTAATAAATTGGAAAATCTGATAGCATCTATCTTACAAAATTGCTCAAAAGTTAAATAATAATAGATATAAAGCATATGGCACAACGCCGGCAAATAATTAGTGCTCAATAAATATAAACTATCATTATGATTGTTGTTGCTACTGTTATCGTCATTACCATGATTGTAATAAGCAGCTTATGACATGGCTCCCAATGATTCATACATTTTAGTGTTCATGCCTCTGTAAAAGTTGTTCCTTTTGAGTGTTCGTTGTGCCTAATGGCTTGGTTCTAGTGAACAGAATCAGGAAAAGTGATGGAGCATGATGGGACACACAAGACCATGACTTCTATCTTGTGTACCCTTTGCTAACCCTTTCTCTCTTGCTCTTAATCCCCCTTGACCTCTTGCTTGCTCTAAGGAAACAAATTATTAATCCATAAGATGCTCTATGGAGAGGTCCAGGGGTAAGGAACTGATGGAACCCCTGACCAACAACCCATAAGGAAGTAAAGTCTGCCAATAACTATATGAGTGAGCTTAGACAAAGATCCTTCCCAATCAAGCCTTCAGAAAAGAATGCCACCTTGGCTAATACTTTGCAAACTGTGCTTGCATTCCTGATCCTGTTACATAATAAATATTTGTTGTTTGAAGTCATTAGGTTTTCATGCATTTTTTATGCAGCAACAAATAACCAATACAATCATCATTTCCACCATGGATAAGAGATGCTCATGATGGGTATCATGTATCATATTTTAAGCATGCCTTCTGAGGATAGGGAGTTTGAAAGGCAGATAAGATTGGAATAGGCGTGCGAGGTGAGTAGAGGGTGTGAGGTCATTTAAGGTGACAGAACAGTGTGAGCTAAAGCTTTAAGAACAGAATATTCAGTATTTGAGGAGCATCAAGATAAGCCCAGAGATGACTGAGATGAAAGGTTTAGACTAAGTTTGGTTAGATAGATGAAAAAAATATCAATGTCACTAAAGTCCATGCTTTCCCACTAGACTAGGTATTTGATACCAGAATAAGATTCTGCTGCCTTAATGCCATTTTTCAAAGGGTTCTAAAATTATGCCTATCAGAAAATATTTAATCAAGAATATTTGAATAAGAAACAAATGAAAATATGATGGCTTGCTAGGCATCAGGAATTTCTGGAGGATTTTAAACACGGAAGTGGCATGGGGAAGACAACATTTATGGGAAGTGCTTTGAGTGGACATCTGTAACATGAGATACAGATAAAAGAAACTTGTCATGAAGCTTAGCTCTCACCCACATGTGAAAATATGTGCACATGTACACAGACTAAAGGGAGAGAAGTAGAGATAGATTATACGGAGAGACAAAGACCAGGTCTCCCAGGGAGCCACAGGCAACTTGTTGTGCCCAGAGTGTCTGATCTCTAGGAAAGTCAATATAAATAATTGATTGATCAATCTATCATTCCTCCCAGTTCACTAGGAAGTAACTAAACTAGGTATTCTCTATCCATTATCTCTTCAACTATTGTCCATCTATTCTGCTGTGCAGCTGTGGTCCATCTATACCTGAAACAGCTATAAATACATAAGGAAAGATGGCTATTAGAGATACATAGGGTCATATACTAAGAGCAGGATTTCCAGAGAGAAAAAAAAGTTATAAAAATGAATTCCAAACACTCATGCTTTCTATTTTTCAACCTACTGAATCTTATTTGATTTTTGAAATATATAAAATTAGGCCTCATAAATCTAATAGAAAAAATGAAATAAATCAACATTACTGTATTGAAGAATCATCCCACAGTTAAATAACAGTGCTAAGTTCTGAGTAAACTAAATAAAAATTAAATACACATATATACACACATATACATGCACACAATCTCTGCTCTAAGGGACCTTACAACCTAACTGGGTTTAAAAGTAAGAATGTACAACTAGTCATATAAAAGAGTAAATGAAAAGCTATTACATAATAGAGACACTCTTAATGTGCAGCATGAAATAATGACAATGATTTAGCTGGGTCAATATTTAATGGAATATTGATTTACATGTAGAACCCTTATCTATTAACATATTAAGGTAGAATTTAAATACCTGAGAAATGTTTTCTAAGGCAGCCACTTTCCTTCCTCACCTGTTTCTTGTTCAGTGATTTTATTGTTTGCCATCTGTCTTTTCACTTTGTTTTGTTACTAGAAACTATCCTGACAGCCTATAAAAAGTGAATGAATTATTATGTAAATATAATAAAAACCACATGGAAGAATAATGGATGACAATATGACAATGAAAGAGAAATGACTTGTTCTACAAGAACATAAACTGTCTATATGATCTTTTTAAGGAAAGCTGAATCAAATAACATTTGGAATTTATGCCCATGTAAGAGGTCATTTAGGTAAAAGAAACATCAAGCCACTTTGGTTTGTACTGTATTTTTTTCCAATAAATTTCTCATTTAAATATCACATACTTACAGAAAAGTACATAAATTCCAAGTGTGGAGCTCAATGCATTTTTATCAATGAAACTCAACTGTGTAGCCAAACCCAGATTAAAACCCAGAATATTGGTGCAGACCATAAAGGCTGCTAATAGCCTCCAAGGTACTTGTGCCCTTCTGCAAAATAAACACTATTTATTTCCCAAATCATAAATAGCATATGCCTTTATAAACTGTAATTCAATGATTGTTTAAATGTTTTCAATTTTCACCCCTGTTCTGTGAAGTTGCAATCATTCATTCTCATTTCTGTGGTGATATTACAATGAATTAATTAATGAATCTACCAGTATGTATTTATTTATTTATTCTGCTTTGAGAGTCATTTGACTTGATTTCCACATTCAAGGAATTACGAACAATGCTGCTATGAACCAAGTGTTATCAAATTTTATATATAATATATATAAAATTATAACATATATTTTAATTTATTTATTTATTTATTTAAACCAGGCACTATGCACCGTGCAAAATTTTTAGATGAATGATTTCATGTCCTTTTCAATACAACAGACTGTAATAGTTACTATTAATATCCTCATTCTTCAATTGCAGTAACTCGGGTTTGGGAAAGTTCAGAAACTTGCCCAAGATGACGTAACCAATGAGTGAGAGAGGCAGAATTCATAATTCAGCAAATAAAAACTCTATTATATGCTACAACTTCTTGTCAAAGCAACAGAAATAGCAACAAACAAAACAGGTCATAATTCCTGTCAATCATTTTAATTAGTTTTGGGAAGAGCAAATGTGTCCTATGTGAGCTGGTGAGGTGATAAGTATAAAGAGGAAGATAAATTAGGAAGGGAACTACAGAATGGAAGTAGTATCCGTTGTATGGTGACTACACAAGTCTTTGATGAGAAGAGTGCTGTTTGAATCAAATCCAGAAGGAGAGCCTGTCTTAATGCAGAGCACATGCCATTTACTGCCATATTAACCCAGTAAACATGCATTTCTAATCTTTTAACAGATATTTCTTAAAAATATTGTGCATTTTTCTGTGTTGTTTTGTTT
Organism: Lyroderma lyra; assembly: GCA_004026885.1. Taxonomy (NCBI): domain Eukaryota; kingdom Metazoa; phylum Chordata; class Mammalia; order Chiroptera; family Megadermatidae; genus Lyroderma; species Lyroderma lyra. The sequence continues at coordinate 117,203 of PVJL010002132.1, read as the reverse complement.
ATTGGTTTTGGTAAATAATTTACTGGTCACACATTAGTTTATAGATCATTAAACTGAACAAAACAAAGCCAACAAACAAAGGTAATGGCACTAGATTTAATTAGAATAGCTTCAAAGACTGATTATGAGTAGCTAGTCAAACCATTTATACTTCTTACTTATAAATAATGGTTTATATCTCAGAGCTAAGCCAAAAATATCACTTATGATTAGATAAATATTGTTAGTTAATGGCATTAGAGATAATGCATTAGAATGGATTAAGCTACTAGCACTTGAAATTTTGATTTAACCTTTATTCTAAGAGATAATTTATTTGTAGAGTCAAACATGAAATGGTATAATTTTTAAAGTATTTTATATACTATTTTTAAATTACTAGGTTATGACCTAGTAATAGGTTATAACATCATTGATAATTTTTTCTTTTACCTCAGAAAAACTGGGCAGAATAGTCTGACGTGAAATTTTTGCCTATGCTTTGGCCTAGAAGCTGTTACAGTATACTACCTTCACATATTTAATAATAATAAATTTTGAAAAAATTAAGCAAACAAAATAAAGAATTCATAATGACCTAAAGCATTAGAGAGTGAACCAAAACACACCATTTCTGAACGGAAGTTGACATTTGTAAGAAGGAAGTGACATAAATGAGTTACCAGATTCATAGCTTTTAGCAGGTAAAATTTACACAAGATATCTAAGATCCTGGTAGGCAAAGCAAAACAAACAAAAATACCCACAGACTTTCTGGCCTGAAGAATGGTAGGACAAAGATTTTAAAATATACCCACCTATCAACTGTTGGGAGAGGTCCTAGAAACGAGTGAGTCAAAGAAGGTGAACTCCAAAATGTGTGTGTAAACTCTTCTTTATCTCAGGCTAAACCTCTAAACACTCAAGTATGGAACATGCTTTAAAATATAAAATAACTACTGAGGGAAAGTTGTTAACTAAGAAACAAAATTGGTGGTTTGAATCCAACCAATATCATAATGTGTTAAAAAGCAAAGGGAAGGAGAGAAGAGGAAAAGAGGAAAGGAAAGGAAAAAATAAAAGAAAAACAATGGACCCAAAACAAAAAAACACGCCACATCCAAACACATTTACTATATAATTACACCTGAGCACAATTACACCTACAATAACATTCACAATGTCCAAGATAAAATCCAATATTAGCACGTATTTGAAGAACCAGAGAACTGTGACCAATTCTAAGAGAAAAGACATTGAAAGACCACTACTAAGATGAAACAGATATTGGATTTATCAGAAAAGAATTTTAAGACATTTATAACTATGTAAAAGACCACAAAGAAAAGCCTCCTGACAATAAACACCAATATAGAAAATTGCATTAGAAAACAGAAACAATTTTAAAATCAAATGGAAATTTGACAACAAAACTATAATGTAAGAAATTTTATGAAACCTATGTAATCCTTATATTGAAACCTATGTAATCCTTATTAACAGATGTCACCCCAATAAGTCTAACAATAAAAATGAATTAAAAAAAAAAAAAGAAATTTTAAAAATCACTAGGTTTATAGAATCATGGAATGGAGATAGCAGAGGAAATCATCAGTGGATGTGTAGAAATATCAATAAAAATGAATTAACAGGAAGGAGAAATAAAAAATAAAGAAAAATTAACATAGCCTTAGGGACCTGTGGGTCAACATAAAAAAGTAGCCTAATGTATTTGTAATTATAGTCCTAGAGAGAGACTTTGTGCAGAAGTTCTCTGTTGGCGAATGCCCATTACCAACACAATGCAGATATATTGATTCAAGGACTTTGTGAGCAAATGCTTTTTGTCTCACACATGCACACAATAATGCAACCTGCTTAAATGAACTGGATATCTCACTTTTGAAGGACATAAAACTCCCACACATTAAATGAGATGAAAGCTTTTGTTACACTTTATGCACAGGAGCCTCAGCTGTATTCTTATATTCAGGGTCTTTTTACACTTCCATGGAATGCCCATCAGTGGTTTCCAATAGCACTTAGGAAAAAAATCTAGACTCTTTCATATCACTTTCAATATGTCTTTCTGTTTTGCTTTTGTCTCATCTCCCTTATTTCCTTCCCTCCCTCCTTCCCTCTCTTCCTTCCTTCCCTTCTCTTTCATTCATTCCGTGTCTTTAGGTCTTCTCTCATATGTTTTCTCTACACAGAGAAAATTTCCACCTACTCTTATTTAAAATAGATTTCCCCAATTATTCTCCATCAGAACAGCCTATTGAAACTTTCTTCAAGCACTAATGTAAATCTGTAATTATTCCATTTATTGTTTCATTTCATTCACTCAACAACTATTTGTGGAATTCTTCCTGTTTTCCAAACAATGTAGATACAGAAAACAATGCCTCTACTTTGGAATGTATATTTACTAGGGAGGGAGAGACAATATGTAAGAAGTAAACTGGAACGTGGCAGCTAACGCTAAGGTCCCTGATTAAATAAGGTAGTGACATGATGTGGAAATACTTGATTATTATTGCACTTCTCTGCCTATGTGAGCTCATGATGGCAAAGACACACTGTGATGCTTTCTTGCTGCATCACCTGCATGTACATGGCACACAAGACTCATTCAATATGTTTGTTAAATTATATAATTAACAAACGGGAAATATAACCAGAGGAATGTGGAAACTGCATTATCAAACTTCCCCAAACCAAATGCCTCAAAAATACTCCCAATTGCTATCAGAAATCTGTAACATTTTGCTACAACCATTTCATTTAGAAAGGTATTGTTTTGGTAGGTTAGTGAGGAATTAGAGAAAATATTTAGGATGGTTAGAGTCTGGTGGAAAATATAAGAAATGATTGGGTGGGCAGATTTTATTTTTTCCTTAATTATATTTGGCAGAGTGTATTGTATACTCTAATTCCAGGCTCTGAAAAATATATTTAGCCTGTTGCCTTTGAATAATTGTGTAGCCATAAAACATTGAGTGTATAAGTAGAAATATCAACATTGTAATATCAATGTGAATCTATAGATAGAGGTATAGATCTATACACATTCAGGGATGGAGAATAAAGAACTCATCAACATGGCATACACAGTATAGAAATTTATGATAAATGCATTTTAAAGTAGCACTTAAAGAGAATTCTCTTCTAATTTGATAAATCCATTTCTCCCTCCTTTTCCTCATATTCTCCAAAGTTGTGTCTTCAGTTTTCTATTTCTCTCTATCTATGCGTTTACAAGTCAGAGTTGTTGCATGTGATGACTATCCACAATGATAAACAGACCACGCCTAGAGGGGTTAATCCACCAGTACGTCACCACTAACAGCTTTCGTGAAACTACCCATGAATATATATGTTCAGCTTTATTCTTATATTCAGTCCACATCACATGTGCCTAAAGCTTCAGTAGAACATGAAGAATTAGAGATAATAGACTCTGGAATTATCAGCACATCCATTTATTTATGAATCCATTTGTTTTGGGTTTTTTTTTACAGTATATGTGAAAGTGTGTAACAATAAGAACAGAAATGTATACAAATTTAGAGATGGGAAATGTTCTGGTAGAAAATGAGTAAAATGTGATTTGCCATCTCCATATTAAACACTGACACACATATGGATATTAAAAGCATAAATGCACTAGGCTTCGGCGCTCTCAACGCCGCAGCCTGGGTTCGATTCCCAGCCAGGGAGCCACCCCCACAAAATAAATAAATAAATAAATAAACAAAATAGAAGCATAAATGCAAAGTCTCAATTATCATGAAGAATAAAAAACACCATATAGCAGAAATAACTTCCTTCAAAGGCAATGAGGACAAAAACGGAGACCTACAGAATCCACATTGTTGGAAAGAGGGACTGAGAGTGTTCGCATCTCCTGTCTCTACTGTGCTACTTCAAATTCATGGTCTGTCCTCCAACCAGAGTGGAGGGAACAATCTCAGAAGGACATTTTTCTGCCACTGAGAAAGCTGGTTCACCCTCATATGCACAACCAGTAACTTTCTCTGGGACTGACATCCCCCAAAAGGCAATGCTTGCATTATATTATATCAGAAATTTGAGGTTAGCAATGACACAGCCTACAGACTTCCATATTAAGGCTGGAGTGGGCTCCGAAGGGCCAGTTCTACCCTCCTCTTCTTCATGACTGTCAGGTGGTACCACAGCAGCAGCGTTTACATGGACATCAGGGCTTCTTTTTGACCCCTCAGGAAAGCTGATCATTAAACATTTGCCCGTACATTACTTCCTATTCTTTCAAAATTTATCCTTTCTGGCAGGAGAATGAAGACTGTTGATTTCAGATTATCCTCAACCAACTTCCTATCCTGGTAGACTCATCAAAAATCTGTTTGCTCAGGTCTGCAGATACACCTATAAGTAAAAGACTGAAAATCACCAGAAATCTGTCCAGGTGCTATATGTGTTAATTACTTTTCCAACTAGGGGTTAAAAAAATATGACTAAAAAATGTGACTCAAAATAACTATATGGATGTATGAAGAACTAAAAATGTCTGCAGTGAATTGGACTAACACCTAACCCTGACAGACCCAACATCCCTTGAGAATGATATAGAGACACAGACAACTATAGCGTATGACAATATTCTGTGACTTGAGAGAAGTAAAACAACACAAACAATGACATGGATAAACTTATTTCAAAAATGACTTTTTAAATAAGCAGAACATTTAAAAAATGTTGCATTGTATTGTCAATAAAGTACAAGAAAATTCAGACTGTACATACAAAACTACATATTAAAGAAAAAATCAACTAAAAATAAATATAATATTGAAAGACAAATTTAACATGATAAAAAGTGACACATGTACCAAAGAAAACCTATGAAGAAATAGAAAACAAACAGCAGTACTTAACATGAACATAAGAAGCAGTAAGTAAAATTAATCAGTGTGGTTAGGGCATCAAGGAAAGGGAGGAAGACTTTGAGTATTTATCTTCAAAGAGAAAGAACTAACAAAAATGGTGAGCAAAAGCATAACAATGGAGCACAGAGAACAACATTTAAGCATATAGCTCACTGCTATCGATAAAAAAAAAACAGCTAGAAGTAAGAATACAGGGGCATCAACCAAATAAATAATACAGAAATACTTTTTGTTGTGAAAGACACCATGTTTTCTGAACACTTGAAGACATCCCTGAGTATCAGGAAAAATTCATGGAAAATATACCAATATGTGGCAAATTCTGAAGACTTTTTTTTTTTTAATTTCTGAGACAAACGAAGAATGGTATAGATATTCATCTAAAAGAAAACATATTAGAAGTAATTGTTTATGCGGAGCAAAGGTTATACCTTTAGATCATTAAACACCCTGTGGCAGTGAGGGTGGGGGTGAAGGGGCTGAAGTGGGAGGGGTCACTATGAATTCTTTTAGCATTCAAGGTGCTCGTTAACTGTAAGAGCAATAGGAAGATACGGGGGAAGGGGGTACCTAAAGTTTACCTTTACACATAGATACTTTCTGAATAAAATATGTACTGATGGTACATCTAGCCAGCCAAGGGATCTATCCAATAATATTGCTATTAAATAAACCTTGAGAATGGGTAAATTGTGGTATAAAAAGAAAGGAAGCTGCAACTAAAAAATGACACCCAGCATGAGTTTTAAATGACAGCAGTAAATGTTCACAATGCTGTACGTAAATGTCAAATTAAATGCATGCTAAAAAAAGTAAAATTGTTAGAACACCTTACTACTGTAGTTAAATAATAGCAATATATATTTCAAGTTTTGAAATGTGGAGGAGACAAAATGTCAACTTTCTGAATGCACATAGGGACATACCCTTCACTTGTGATATTTAAATCTGAAGATGAACCACTCACTTTACTATCCTAGCTGTTAACTATTAGTAAGTATAAAATACAAATTCTCAAATGGTGAGGGTAGGCTGACCGTCCAGGGAGAGTATATAAGAGAAGAGAGCTTGATGAAGGGTCTGCAGAACCAATTGCCCATGATGTCCAGACATGGTAGGAAAAGCAGAAAATGAGCAAGGATTTTGGGATTAGATGGAATTTGCAGAAGGTAATTGGTGGGAGTACAGAAATGGGAGCAACAGAAAGGTAGGAAATTGTTACCATACCTTGGAAACTTGGATCTTGGACATTGGCCTGGGTTTACAGTAAGGAGTGTTTTTCAAGTGTTTTAGAAGTGCAAGTCATTGGACAAAAGTATGTACTTCAAAGAATGCTGGATATGCAAAGCAATGTGGTGAACACGTCAGCATTGAAAGAAGAATTTTACTTGATTTTGATATTATAGTAATCCTGTTTCCTGTGCCTTTGTTTCTCCAATTCTAAATGAGTAAAATAATAATGTCCTCTTTGTTGTGAGAATTAAAATCATTATTATCCATAGTCTTCATTCTTCATCACTTTGATGATACAATCAAATATTATTTAAGGCTCCATAATCCATTTTTGCTGTCAGCTCCCTTTATTAAAGAAAAAATCCTCCCTCCTAGAATTTTCTATCCTCATACTTTCATATTTACTTGTTGTTCTAAATATTTGCTGTAGTATTTTCACTCCTCACCTAAGATGCTATTTCATAGATTCCATATCATTATTATTAATTTTTTCCTGAGTGCTTTAGAATATACCCTTTGTTTTCTAAATCAGACAGCAAGGAAGATAAAATTTCTGAGATATTTTTTATCATCACAAGCTTACGTTCTGATTCTTTAGCTTTTTGCTTTGTAGTCTGGGAGATATTTTAGACATTATTTTCTGCTTCTTTGATTTTTTTTCATGAAAATTATATTTCAATTTTGAGGACTTTGTTCATGTTTTATGCTCATTTTTCATAGCTCACCCTTCTTATTTCAGCAATACAACATCTTCTAGAATCTGACAACACTGGTGAAAAATTCTTGTTATTTACTGTTCCTTGACATATCACTGTTTACTTTGTTGTATATTTTGTCCTTCTTTTCCATATTGCTGGCATTCTTTAAAGGTCTGGTAGTCATTGATTATCTGCTCCTATTTAGGAATGTGGCTTTAAAGATGTGACTTAAAACCAAGATTTATATAGGCAGAGATTACTGTCTAGCATGCTTTGCTTTACAATGATTGGGCAATGAACCAGCCTATATGTTAGGTAACACTGATATTCAGCAATGCTGAAATTTAACCTGTGGATATTTCTGGTTGCAATAGAAGCTTGGAAACTATAAAAAGAGCTTCCCATTCTCTGTAGCAGAAAAGAGTAGGGAAGAGAACAATTGCCAATGGCTACTCTGTTAGCCAATCATGTTAGTCTGATACAGCTACTTTTCTCCTCAAATTTATTCAACACCTCCCCATTACCTAAAGACCACCATTCTTAGTTTCCAAACTTCTATCATCAGTTTTATTCAATGAATGAAAAAAATGGTAACAGGGACAATAAATTGGATATTGCACCAGGTATATTAGATGCATTAATTAATTTAATCATGACAAAACATTTGAGGAAAGGGCTGAGACTCAAACAGGTAGAGTGGAGGTGGGATAAGAACCCAGGCCATCTGGCAGAAGAGCCAAAGCTTAGTTCTACATTATGAATTCGAGAATAAAATGATGTCCTGAAAACTTCTCCTCTTTTGACTTCTATAATATTATCCTCCTTTGGAATTTCTTTCACTTTACTGGCCTTTGTTTTTGAAATGTTACAAAGCCTCAAGTCTTGCAGATGGAATGTCTTCTATTCTTTCTTTAAAGTCCCCAATTGCCATTGATCTTAATAACATCTATATTCTAATGACCCGCAAATGTAATCCTCTCTTCCAATCTCCAGACATCTAAATTTGTATGTTTCACATTTCCTCTCCATCACATACCTAACATGTTCTAAAATGAACAATTGTCTCTTCCTCTATTTTTGCTCCTGACCTGCCCATCCTCATCTAGGTAGATGATACTGCTCTGCTCCTAGTTATTCAGGTCCAAGATCCAGTCACATCCAGTCACTGATTAACTAGCTTCACTTACTCTGACTAGGAAGACTCTCATATCCATCTACCTCACTCCAAGTTCATCACCCTTTCCAGCCCAAACACTCACCCATTCAGTCCTGGGGCTTGTGCCTGGGTCTCCTAACGGGTCTTATTTGTGAGGGATGTGACCATTTCTTATACCTTCTCACTTAACAGCCTGAACAATTTTCATAATGTGAACATTAAACTATTGCACTCTTTTGCTTGAAACTATCAATTGCAATTAATTGTCCTTTGAAAGCAGCATTTGGAATAAAACTCCTTATTATGCATGATTGGGCTGCCAGACTTCTCTCACTACTTTTGTGAGCAAAAATAAACACTCAATGGGCCTCTTCGCAGTTTTATGCAAGTCATTTGTCTCCTTTCATTCTAAATCTATGCCACAGCCTGTTTTCTCCACCTGGAATTCCTTCCCCAGGCCCCACTGCCTTACCTCAGTTTTATTAGCCTAGCTTAATCTCATTTTTCAGGAATCAGCTTAAATGTGTTCTCTTTAAAATGATCTTTCCATAATACAGTCTCAAATATATTTTGCCATGTATGATGTACACCCACATTTTTGGTCCAAACTTCCAGGGGAAAAGCCTTTTAATTTTTTAATTCAAATTTTTACTTGTTTATATTTAGGTATTATATCTTTTGTATTATAAAAATTTAGCTTTATTTTTTAACATACTACGGTATAAGAATTTTATGTAACAAATAATTATAAAGTACAAGAACAGTTACAAGGTACAAGAAATTTTATGTATAAATTTTTTTATTAAAAATAAAACCTTATGAGTTATACTTTTAACTCATAAGTATAAATAAAAGAATTAAAAACATTTATATATATATAGAATTAGTACTACCCATATAAAATGCACACCCTTATTTTTCCCTCACAAATTTGGGCAAAAAAGTGCATATTATACACGGCAAAATACAGTAAGTACCTATAGTACTTTCTTTTACCAATATCTGTTTTTTTTTAAAATAACATTTATGAAAATTCACTCAGATTAGAAACAAGAGATAAATAAGGGTTTGTTCCTACTCTTTAGGAACTTAACATTTAACTGAGGAGATAGACATATATGTCTCTAAGATACAATGTAAGAAATGCTATAATACATGTTTTCAAACAGTTCTATTATGAGATAGGAAAAGTATATGTTAACTTGGCCTGTAGTGAAATCGGAAGGAAAAGTATCACCATGTAATAGACAGTTTAGTTATAGTGACTCTGAATTCTCTTGAGTGATATGTTTTGATTTTTGAAAGAATTTTCACTTGAAAATTGCAAATTTCTGCTTTCCTCTTGAACAGTGCCACTGTTCTTCTTTATCATAAAATAAAGGATATATTGCTTTTATAGTGGCTATTTAAATAGAGAGGAAATGTACATGATGTATTGTCCAAAGACCATGAAGTCATATGGAATCCTAGGACAAAGAAGTCGAAAGATTATAGGCTATAGCCTTTGCTTTCAGGCTTATGAATTTCCACTTGTACCCACATATCCATGAATAACTCCCCACCAGTAGCTCAGCTCATATTATAACCACTTAAAGCAAGCAGTTTGTTTTGTGGCTAGCTGTTTCAAATACTCTACTCCAGAGAAAAATTAAGAGCTGTTGAAGGATATAATCCACTAATAAACTAACAAAATTAAAAGATTAGGCAGAGATAAGTAAAATAGTTGCATGTAATTTTAGACATGTTCTCTTCCTCATCATTCCACAGATATTTCTGAACTCATTTTTTCCCTAAATAACATATTAGCAGAAGTTTCTACTCTGCTGTGAAGTTTTGATGACAGGGTGAGCTTGATTTAAAGGAAAAAAGGACATATTTAACTGTGACTAAAATTCTGAAGCTTTTCAATAATTGCTGTAACATTAGCTTTGGGGTTCAAATTACTCAGTCCCCAAAGAATCTCTATAGCAATGTTCTTCTGATATTTCCAAAATACTTCCAAGTAGATGGACCTAATTTATATCATAACTCATGAACTAGTAAGCAGTGTTAGGCAGTTTTTATATTCATGACAAAAAATAATGGTTGCATATAAACACTGAACTTGAGCTCTCAGAAACGGGAGCACACCTAACTTCTAAGCAAATATAATAATTCGGGACAGCTTTATACATTGAATGTAAACGTCTATGTTTTTCACATGGGGGACTCAAATCATTAAAGAAATAATTACAGTCAATTCAATATAATATGATTTTGTTCCTTAAAACACAGAATGTTCTCAGATGTTAGTGTAAATGTGGAAGTAAGGATCTCCAGAATCTCACCTTTTCATAAAAACACAAAAAAACCCCCAAAACCTAGCAAAAGTTGCCAGAATCAATTTTTTCAGAACTCGGGGTTCTGGAATCAACCAAAGGCTTACAGAAACCAGGGGAGCATGTAGTCAAGAAAAACTGCTGAATCTCAGGGAGAACAGCAAGTTTTGTAGTATTGTAATTTACTTTAGCCTGTCCCTCCCCCAATTCACCCCGTACTTTGAAAAACAGACCATATTCCTGGTACTTGAAATGGACATTGTTTCCAAACAATTGTCATTAATTGACCTTTCTGGTGGCTCCATGGAAAAACCTCACTGAAAAAGCTTGCCTTTATTCAAACTCACTTGAGCTCACCCAGGTCTAAATGTGTTGCAAGAGCAGGCATTTATTGGTCTAATGCTTTAATATCACACCTGTTTGAGGCAATAAATAGAAGTTGGGGCAGGTAATACATAGCCAAAATGCTTACAATGGAAAGATGCAGAATTGAGACACCCAAAGGGAATTTGAAAAGCTCCAACATATTCTCAGAAGGCAATGTACATGCACAGGCTGTCTACAGCTATGTGCATGCTCACAGAAGACACGAGAGCCCACTATGTCTCACCTCTGACTGACCTTGAGGATCAAATAAAAGGACTCTGGACAGTAACACAAATCTATGAAAATCAATAAAAAGGACCAGTTAATAAAACTACATAGGTAAATATAAAAGGTAGTATAAATATATTTTTGCTTATATCTCTTATTCTATGTGATTTAAATGACTCTGACATAATTATACAAATTATAAATCTAACTTAATGGACACACACACACACACATGTAAAAATGTTATGTGATCATTTATAGCATAAAGATAGGAATAGTGCTGTATAGGAAAAAAGCTTTTGTATACTATTGAAATTAGGTTGGTATTAATATAGATGTTGATGGTAATCCCAAGGTGGCCACTAATAATTCAAAAATATATAGTAAAAAAATACATTAGAATTAAAATGGCACACTAAAAATATTTATTTAATATAAAATGAAAAACTAAATAAGACCCAAGACATATAGAAAACAAATAACAAAATGTCAAATGGAAATTATATCTTATTAGTCATTATAGTAAATGTAAATAATCAAACTCTTCAATTAAAAGGCAGAGGTAGACAGAATGAGTTAAAATCTATATGCTGTATATAAGAGACATACTTCAGATTCAAATACACAAAGAGCTTGAAGGTAAAAGGATGAAAAGCTATACCATCTAAATGGTAACAAAAAGAGATAAAAATCGATGTACTAACATACATACAAAACAGATTTTAAGACACAAATTATTATACAAGATAAAGAAAGTTATTTTATAATGACAAAAGGACAATCCACCAAGAAAACATAACTATTATAAATATATATTCACAAACAACAGAGCCCCAAAATACATGAAGCAAAAACTATTTGAATTAAAGGGAGAAGTAGGCAATTCAACACTAGTTGAACTTAATACTCTAATTTCAATAACAGCTAGAACAGCTAGACAGAAGATCAACAAATAAATAGAAAACTTGAACACTCGACTTAACAGGTATCTATTGAACCCTTTATTCAGCAAGTTTTTTTCCACACATTGTTTTCAAGTACACCAGGAACCTTCTCCAGGATAGATCTTACATTAGGCTAACAAATAAATAAGATGCATTGCATTTAAAAGTATTGAAATTATACAGAGCATGTTCTCCAACCATAATAAAATGAAATTAGGAAAATTTTAAAAATTTATAAATAAGGAAATGAAATAACACACTGCTAAGTTAATGAGTCAAAGAAGAAATCAGAAGAGAAATTAGAAAATGCTTTGAGACAAATGAAAATAAAAATAAAGCATACCCAAAATTAAGGGATGCAGCCAAATGGCACTCTGAGGGAAATACATATATCTAAAGCATATATTGAAAAGAGAGAAAATTTCAAATCAATAACTTAAACTTTCACCTTAGAAACCTAGAAGAAGATGAATAAAACAAGCCCAAAGCAAGTAGAAGGAAGAACACAATGAAGATTACAGTGGAAATGAAGATATCAGGAATAGAAAACCAATAGAGAGAATCAACGAAACAGAATATTTCTATGAAAAAATCAACAAAACCTTTACTTACATAGACCAAGGAAAAACGAGTGAACACAAATTACTAAAATAAAAAATGCTATAGTGGGCATTGCTATTGACATTATACAGATAAAAAGGATTTAAAGGAATAATATGAATAATAACATGCTGATGAACTAGAACACCTAAATGAACTGGGCAAATTCTTAGGAGACTCAAATGATCAAAATTTATATATAAAAATATAAAAAACTTGAATAAACATACCACAAATAAGATAGAGGTTAGTAGTATTAGTATTAGTGCTAGTAATAATAATAATAATAGTAATAGTAACAAAAATAATAACTTCCCACAAAGAAACACCTAAGACCAGATTAGTTTTGGTTTTACTGGTGAATTATATCAAATGTTTTTAAAAAATTACTGTGAATATTTCACAAAGTCTTCCAAAAAAATAGAAGAGAAAGGAAACTTTTTATACTCATTCTACGTGGCCAGTATTACCCTAATAACAAAACCAAACAAACACATCACAAGAAAAGGAAACTATAGACCAACATCTACTTTGAATATAAATAAACAGCAAAATACTAGCAAACTAAATCCAACAAGATATAAAAACGATTACACACCGTGAACAAATGGCATTATTCCAGATAGGCACGGTTAGTTCAATATTTTAAAATTAATATGTATAATACACTGTTTTAATAAGATAAAAGGAAAATTCACACAATCATTTCAATAGAAACATAAAAAGTATTTGACAAAATCCAATACCCCTTAAAGGTAAAGACATTCAACAATATAGAAGGGAATATTCTCAACCTAATAAAGTGAGTCCATGAAAAATTCACAGTTAACATCTAACCTAATAATTCATCATTGAAAGTTTTCCCCCCAAGTTCTAGACTAAGACAAGATGCCCATTGTCACCAATTCTATTCAATAATATACTGGAGTTCTTAGTCAGGGCTAGTGACTTCCTAGGTAAAAAAGGACATAAAAGGCACCCAGATTGGATAGGAAAAAGTAATACTATTTCTATTCAAAGACAGCATGATTTTATAGATAAAAAACTCTAAACAATCCACACAAAAATTGTTGAAATTAGTAAATGAGCTCAGCAAAGTTGCAAGAAGTTCACATACAGAAATTAGTTGTATTTCCATATACTACCAATGAACGAACTAAAAATAAAATTAAAGTCATTCTATTTGCAGCAGTATCAAGGAAAGTAAAATATTTAGGAATAAATTTAAACCAGAACTATTAAGACTTGTATATTGAAAACTAAAAACATGGTTCAAAGTAATTAAAGAAACTCTAAATAAAAGTGAATAAAAGAAAAGACTTTGGTTTTCATGGATTAGAAGGTATAACTGTTAGGATGGCAATATTCCTCAAAATGATCAACAGATTTTCAAAAAATCCCTATTAAAATTCTAACTGCCTTGTCAAAAGAAATAGATAAGCTTATCCTAAAATTTTAACGGAACAGCAAAAGACTAAAATAGCCAAAATAATATTCACGAGATAATTTCAGAAGAATCATACTTCCTGATTGTAAAGCTTCCTGTGAAGATACGGTGTAATGCTAACATAAGGATAGTCATATAGATCAACGTAATAGAACTGAAACTTCAGAAATGAATCCCTATCCCTACGCTCAGTTGGTTTCTGCTTAGGTGTTGTATCAGTTTCTTAGAGCTGTGTGATAACGAAGTATAATACAACAAAGTTGGTAGCTAAAAACAATGCAAGGTTATTATTTTATAGTTCTAGGGGCTAGAAATCTGAAATCAAAGTATCATCAAGGCCATGATCCTTCTGAAACCTGTAGGGATGTCCTTTCTTGCCTCTTCCTAACTTCCAGTGAATTTTCTCGCAGTTTCTGGTATATTTTAGCTTGCAGCTTTATAACTTTAATCTCTGTCTTCATCATCAGGTGGCATTTTCCCTGTGTGACTGTTTTCACATGGCCATCTTTTCATAAGGACACCAGTTACATTGGATTAGGGGCCCATCCTTCTCAATTATAATCTCACAGCAACTAACTGTATCGGTAACAAACCTGTATCAAAGCAAGGTCACATTCTGAGGTTTTGGGAGTTGGGATTTTAATATATCTTTTTTGAAAGGGGCACAATTCAACCCATACTATGTGCTAAGACAACTCAATAGAGAAAAATAGTCTTTTTAACAAATGATGTGAGGACTAGATATCAATGTGCTCACAAAAGAGTTTGGACCCACTATCTCACACTATGTGAAAGTTACCTCAAAATTGATCAGAGACTTAAATGTAAGATCCACAGCTAAAACTTTTACAAGAAAACATAGGTGTAAATTTTGATGACCTGGATTAGATAACATTTCTTAAATATGAATACCAAAAACTCAAGAAACCAAAGAAAGACAAATAAATTGAACTTTACCCAAATTAAAACCATTTGTGCATCAGAGGATAGTATCACATAATTAAAGAGACAAGTCACAAAAGGGGAGGAAATATTTCCAAACTATTATATATATATATATATATATATATATATATATATATAATCTTACAGTGGTCTACTATGCAGAATAATGAAAGAACTCTAAGTAGAGAGATGGTGAAAGAACAGAAATGCACAAAAATATCCTGAAGAAACAAGAAGTCTGAGAGGCTGCTTACATCTAAGATGGAGGAGCAGACTCTTGGCTTCAAGGCTAAATCTCTGGTGAAAGACTATGTGATAAGGGAGGGAAATAAAAATACAGGCCACACAAATGCTGGGAGAAGCCAAGGGAGAAGGGACTGTGACACAGCACGGGGATTAGCCTTGGACTGGTCTCAGCTCATACCCTAGCAGGAAGAATAGAGTGTGTCATACCAGACACTTTATTGAAACGGTGGCTTGTTACCTACCTCAGAAGACACTCACCGAGGCTGGGAAAGTAACAATTTATACTTATGTTCACGTCATAGCAATAGAAGGCAAAGTTTAAACACTACATAGTTTTTAAAAATTGTAAAAACCGTACGGAGAAAGAAACTATCTTATGAATATGTAGGGCTATTATCTAAAATAAGATATTTTTCTATA
Source organism: Lyroderma lyra (assembly GCA_004026885.1). Lineage (NCBI taxonomy): Eukaryota > Metazoa > Chordata > Mammalia > Chiroptera > Megadermatidae > Lyroderma > Lyroderma lyra. Next base: position 101,695 of record PVJL010002132.1, on the reverse strand, counting down.
AAAACTACACGGTAGCCATTCATTCAGAAAAGCATTACCGTGGTAGAAGACTACCATGTGTCAAGCACGGTCCTTGTTTTATGGGACACAGCTGGGAACGATCAAAGCCCTGTTGTCAGGGAACTCAGATGCTAGCTGGTAGGGGGTGGGGGGGAGCAAAAATAAACATTTTATGTAAGCAGGAAAGAGAGTGATGAGTGCTATACAGAGAAATAGAATACGGTGCTGTGACAGAGAGTGGCGGCATGGCTACATTACAGGGAGAGTTGTGTTAGGATGATGCTAAAGACTGTAACAAACAAATGCACCAATTTTAGTGGCTTTATATTTACATAATAATCCAGTGGGGTGCCAACACAGAGGGAGGGCCCCATGAAGTCACTGAGAGACATAGTCCGATGCCAGCTCTGCCAGAGTCAACACTTGCCTTCCGAGCTTCCTCTGGCTGGCACACAAAAGGAAAGCAGGGCAGGGGCCGGCGGGCTGCAGGTGTCGCGTTCCCGGCCTGGAGGGGCGGGCAGCGCTTCCGCTGATGCGCCATTGGTTCACACTGAGTCACGTGGTTAACCTCAGCTTCTGCACCTCAAAATCGTGAGAGACTGGGGAACAGCCTCGCTAAGTGCCAGGAGAATGGAAAAGCAACTATTCTGATGAGGAGTCAGTAGTCCTTTTACCAATTGTCAGACACCACGAGTGCGGTGAGAAACCGAGGCAGGACCGCCGAGAGAGACGGTGAAATTCGATTTGCACGCTTCAGGGGCCATTCTGACTGCCTTAAAGATCAGGGGAGCACACGAAACGGAGCGGGGGCTGGGTGGGAGGCTCTGGGAGGCACGAGGTGACTTCCGGGTGAAGGGGAACAGAGTGTAATTCCGGTGGAGACAGAAATAGAAACGCATTCAGAATGAGACTGAAGCTCTTCCAAAGAGAGAAATCAGAAAAAAGGCTAGACACACCTCCTGAACACTGTGGAGGTCTCCTCCACGCTACTTAGAGGCTTCTCCTTAGCTCATTTCTTACCGGAGATGCGTGCCTTCCCTGTAAAAATGTTCTATTAATTCTGCACCCAACTAACGTCAGCGGTAGGCTGACCAGAGGTACCATGTTAAATGGGACAGAAAACTGCCCAACTGTCCTGTTTCAAATGGTAGGTATGGGTCAGCCTGTTGACACCTTGGATTTAGCCCAGTGGGACTAGGCTGACCATTGGTACCGTTTGAAACAGGAGAGTACCACTGGTTTCTGTCCTATTTAAAATGGTCCATCTGGTCAGCCTAGTCAGTGGTCAGCTTTAGTTTTATTCAACATGAGGTGGGAGTACCTTTTCCCCCACCTGTCATTACTAGATGATTCGGTGATGACCCCTTCTGTAAAATAAATAAATACATAAATAAAGATTTCAAAGATGATCTCACCCAAGTTATCCTGTCTCCAGTTCAGCAGTAAAGTTGGAGCTAAACCCAGGGGTGAGGTTCTCCTGCAGCTGGAGAGGACAGGGGGAAATGAAGCCTATTTGGGGCACATGTGACACTCATGCTTCATAATGGAAATCTGGGTCAGAATTTGCAGCTGGGGCAGCACCAGGAAAAGATTACTTTTATTATAAAAGCATGTACTTAATTACAGCTCAGAGCTGGAGTGTGTGTGTGGGGGGGGGGGTGGGGGGTGGGGGGAGGTGAATGGCACAGCTGGAAGGGAAAAGCAAATTAATTGGTTGACTTTTAAAGCCCTCTTAAAGCGAAATATGTCCCCTCCTGTTTTGACATCGGGTTATAACTGAAGAATCTGCAGAGTAGCCTCAGAGTGAGAGTGGGCGTGATGCAATGTAACAGCAAATAACTTACATTAGATATTTCCTCAGGCTTGTGATCTGTAAAAGCTTTGGGCTATGGTTTCTTTTCATAAAGTAAACAAAGCCTGGCCAGCAGTCAGGATCGGTTTCCTTAAAAGGCAATATCACCTCCAGAGAGGATGATGTCCTTGTAAACAGTGTCCTTGATTTTATGCTACAGACTCAGTATTGATCATTGCCCTCCCACTCCAAGAGAAACCCAAATGACAGAAGCCGGTACCTGACTATGCCAGAAATGAAGACATTCAACTATACATTAAGCTAATATATTAAAATGGTGGAAATTGGATTACCTTTTCAAGCTATAGCATGTTTGTTACATAGTAATCCTAGAGACATAAAAATCTTTGCAAAGCTCACAATGACTAGGCTATATCTTTTTTGACCAGGAGTTGAACAAGACAATGATATGCAAAATAAGGCTTCCGTCTTCAAAAGGACTGCAATGTAGATGGAGCCAAAGTATATGGGTACTTTAACAAATAATTAATAATCAACATTATTGCCAAGAAGAAGTCAGAGAAAGTACAATTTGACAAGCATCTTAAAGGGAGTGGTATCAGCTAAATAAAGGCCCAAGAGTTTGGAATCATTAAACAAGACATTAGTTGAAAAGAAAATATAAAAGTAGTAGGTAAAAGGCTTTTCAATAATCATTCTTTTTAAAAACAGCAAGGTTCGGAGAATCTGAACCTTAAGCAGAATCCTATCACTGAATACATATACAGAAAACATTTCAAGGAAAATAAAATACTTAGAAATTTTGAAACTACTGTGATATGCCACTTTATGTTCCCTAAAATATGCTTTAACTAACTCTTTAAATTTGTTGATTTGTACTGATTTTATCTTATATTATCTGATCAGGACACTAGATAACATTCAAATTTTAATTACTCCTTCATGAGCATGTATTGAGAACCTTTAACAGGAACCTAGGGTCAGACTTCCATGGAAAAATGAGGAAAGCAACAATTCTTCCAATACTTCTAACTCTGGCACATATTACCATCATCATCCCTAAACCCAGGCATAGAACTTGCAAAAAGGGTGTGAACACGAAGGCCTTCCATACACTAGATAATATTGAGAACCAATTTCGATATCTTCATCACAACTGGAATAAGAAAAGTAGTTAGCCACATAAGTATCCAATTTACCCAGGATTCAAATCTAATTCTGAAGCTTAACACTTACGTTTCATCAAGAAGATGTGTTTTGAAAACATCAGGACTCGACAGTCTGAGAGCACCATGGATCTCAAAAACAGTAATAAGCAAATGACAATAATATTTAGAGCCAACATCGCGTAGCACGTACTGTGTCCCACCTTGGTCTGAGCACTTTGCATTGGATTTAATTTTCAAATTAAAACAGCCTGGGTCTGGAATCCAGACTTCTAATCACCTACTGTACTGCTTCTGCATAACTGTGGAGAAGAGAAAATAAAGCAAAAGAACAGAACTATAGAAAACATGGCAGGTAGCTTGCTGAACACGTGACTGATGTCCTTGCTCCAGACCACTCCCATTGTCTCCAAACCCTCATGGGAAAATGTTCAAGAATCATTCAAACAAACAAACAAAACAAAACAAACAAACAAAATTACTAAGAAGCATAAAAGGGATCCCTGCCCTCCTAGAGACTGCAGTCACACTTTGGTGACAATATACATGTAGGAAAGCAAGCTCTTGCGTCAGACTACTGAGTGTGGGCCTGAATGGAAGAATAAAGAATGAATAAAGGGAAGAAAGGAGAAGAAAGAGCACAAGGTCTTCTTTATTGTTCCCGAGATGGTGCCTGGAAATCTTGAACTCATCACTTCTTTGAGCTAAGAGACGGTACAAAAAGATACAGCTATTCTTCAGGGATACCATTACGTTAAATTATCATTAGGAATTAATCAGCTCATGCTGGTTGGCCCTCTTTCTTATTTGTCATTTACCAGACCTGGCGTTTCTGTGAAGGATGCCACCAATACAGGTAAGCCTTCACAGGCCCACACGTAGGAGTATGAGCAGCTGGCACTAACGTGGTGGTGGGAGAGAGACAAAAGTGTGATATAAGGATATGGCTTCTAGAATTCCACCTAATACTCTTCTTGATTAATAATCAGGGGAGGAATATTTGGGAATGGAATGATTGAATAGTGCTACGTAGAGATTTGCTGCTTAAAAAAAAACACAACCAATCAACCAACCAATAAAAAACGGTTTCTTTATTCCTCTTTACTGATCCCTAAAGGGAAAATAAAATTTCCCATTGCAGCGAAGAGCAAAATCTTCTCCGTTTTTCTTTTTCTCCTCTATCGGTAAAACACATTTTGGATACCTAGGACCCTTTAGGAAATAGTGCCAAGAACGTCACTGGTCTTCCTGGGCACTGTCACCAGAATTTCTGGGACTTAAACGCCTTGGAGAGGCTCCCTGGATGCCTAATGAACTATTTTAGAAATCTTTCCGATTTAGTTTTCTATTTGCTGGTTTCTTCTGCCGTGTCCAATGTCGCTGTAAGCAGTTTGACACCCAGAAACCGGATGAATGGCTGACTGACGTCAGTGAGAACAAAGGCCCGTTGGCTACGGAAGTAACTTGGGAGCCGGCTGTGCCTGGCCGCTCCACTTTGCCCACAAGCTCCTTCTGTGGAGCCAGTCCTGCATTTCCCGCAGGTATTTCTAAATGTGAGAGTTTTAGGAAGAGTAGGAGCTCAGATGTTGCCTCTAGAAATAATCACTTGGAAAACAACATGTGTCTGTGTTTCAAATGCCATTCTTCTGGTCAGACCTGCAACTTCAACAAAGTAAGAAAATATGTGTAAACAGACATGTGTATGTAAATGTGTATAAGTATGTATTTATGTGTGCATATATACATACATTCACACACATATACTCTCATGTTGGCTTTTACATTATTGGCTATGTTCAATTTTGCTTGTTCCTTAATTTTATCTATGATAAATAGAATAAAATTAATTGCTGTGTTTTTAAATTTTAATGTTGGCAGAGAGATATTTTGATTAAAATTAGGGATATAATTTGAATAGCTTTCCCATCATTAAAGGCTGGAGAAGAGAATGCTAAAATGCTTTGCAAAATTTGGACAGCATACAATTTCAGAAGTTATTTCAGAAAATGTGGTATAATCTATGAGTCACCACAGCAACTCCTGAGTAGAATATTTGTAGAAAAGTCATATTGGTAAGCTTTTTTTTAAAAAAAAAAAAAAAAAAAAAAAAAAAAGTGTTTTCTTGGATGTGGAATAAAATGGAGATATAAGTCTACTTTTGAAACTACATTTTTTTTTAGTTCATAGGTGACATACTTCCTCTCAGAAATGTTCAAATTAAGAAAGATATCTTTTGTCATTTGATATATCATTATCTACCTGTGGAAGTAATTCCAGGAGCAGTCTGCAAAACCAGTTAAAAATCAGTTATGGGTAAGGTTATGTGAGAAAATGGTGCCCCAGAGATTTGTTATGACAACCAGGTGCCTGTTTTCCATGTAAGACTAGGAAGCTATGGGAAGGAGTCGCAGAGAGCTGGGTTCAGCTTACTAAGTGGATCAGACAATTGTCCACATGGGTCTGATGTCACCTGTCTCATTTATAAAGCTGGCCGTGAGAACGTGTCTTAGTGTAGCCCTCTGTCTCTAAAACTTTGGCTGAAACTGTGAGGAGAATTGGGTCTGAACAATAGATTTACTCAGTTGTTTACTCTCAGAGAATTGGGTCGGTTCTTCGGAGAATCACAAACCTGCCTCATACCTCTGTCAGAAACAGACCGGTATGATGGGAATCAATTCAAAACCCATTTTTCTCAAATGAGCAATTCACCAAAAAGTAAACTGGCAATTTTTGTTGTCATTTTTCCATGGTCTTGTTATAGCCAATTAATAGCTTGCCCCCTAGAGAGAAATTTGACTCTAACCGACCATGCATTATGCTCGAAGAAAGATCCAGACATGTACTGTCAGAGAAGGAGATAACGTGTCATTTTTCCCAAAATGATTTCAAGAAAATTCTTTCTGCAGAGCACCTAAGGAAATGTGCAACACCCTAAGGGAGAAGAGAACCTAGCACATAGGGAAAGGAAACTTCCATGGGCAGAAATTAAGAGAGCCCGTTCATGGGAGGAGATGTAACTCTGGGTGGTGAGCACACAATGCGACACATAGATGATGTGTTATAGAATTGTACACTTGAAACCTATATAGTTTTGCTAACCAATGTCACCCCAAGAAATTTAATAATGAAATTTATAAAGAGAGAGAGAGAGAGATCCCATTCATGTACTGAGGAAAGAAAGGGTGAACTCAAATTCCAAACATTGGCCTCTGGGAAGGATTAGACTTTCTGGGTCATTTAATGAACTCCTGTGATGGAGACCCTGCTGACGGAGCAATCATCGGGTGGGAGTGTGGCTCCCCATGCAGACTCGCCTGTAAGAAGGGAATGTGCTGGTTGGGACAACAATGTCACTCCAGCCCTACCCTTTGACTTCACCGAAATTTCCGTTCTTCCAATCCCTCAGCCTTTTCCCTTCTTTGCTTTGTTCCTTGGCCAGTTGAGATTCCGGGAATTATTGCAGAATTTTGGTTTGCCTTTTGCCAACATTCTAAGCTCCCTTGTTTTTCTGTCTTGTCTTCTTATTCATATGATAAAATCATAGCTCTGGATGAACCTGAACTACAGTTCTACACCCAAGCTGCTGCATTCTGGAGGGGAATGTCTTAAAACATTTGCCAAATTTATGATTACTAACCTCAAATGGGCCTTCAGCACTACTTAGGAAACAATATATTTTTCTATTGTATTCAGTCTCCAAAACTCTACAGTGAGTTAGTTCTTTTTAAGTTTTTCCTATTGCTGTCAGATCTCCAGTTCTTTCATCTCCCCTTGCTTTCTTCCTACAGAGAAAATGGGAGGCATCCAGAGGGAATGCACACAAGTCTCCCTGCATTTGTGTAAATCTTGTGTTTCTTCCCTTTTACTACCATGAGAGACTGGAACCACCCTACTTAAGGCCAATCCAATAGCCATGCTTGGGATCACTACTCTCACCTTTCAGAGACCTTACCTTATACTACTAATTATCACTGACCCACATTACATGCACCTTTACCTTTCAACCGTGACCTTCTCATCTGCAAAAAACTTGCTCACATTTCTTCATTGAAACACATACATACACACACACACACACACACTTTGAATCTATTCCAGAGCCCTCTTCTTGCCCCACACTTACTACTCTATTTGTTTCCTCTTCTTCTCTTCCAAAATTTTCTAAAAATGTCTCTATATTCAGTGTACCCTCTCTTTAATTTCCTTTCATTGCATCTGGTGCCTCTTTGAGAGGACTTGATTTTGATTGGCTTTTTAATGTCTTCTCTTCTTTTAAATATCTTCTTGGGTCAATTATGATCATTTATAGTTTCCTACAACTATCAATTTAACCTTAAATATTCAAATAGATCTATATAACATATAACTGATCTCTTGCAATTTTTGTGTATCCTCTCAATAGCTTTAGCTGACTCCTTTCTCATTCATAATATTGTTTGATTAGATTTTTCCAATTTGTTAAAATTTTCAAAGAACTACTTTTGGATTAATTAGTAAGTTCTTATGTTCATATTTGTATTGATTAATTTCTGCTTCCATGCTTACTAATTCTTTTCGTCTACCAACCTGAAGTTTATTTTGTTGTTAATTCTTTGACTTTATTGCTTTATTTTATCTTTTATTTATTTTAAAGCAAATATGTTTAATGCTATAAATGTTTCACTTTGTACCATTTTATCCAAATGTCATGGGTTTCAAGTATTGCATTTTTATTTTCATTTATTTATAAACAATCTCTAATTTTGGTTTTGATTTTTGCTTTAACCAAAAGTTATATAAGATTGTATCTTTAGTTCTTTATATAATGTGCCCTATTTGATGTGTAATTTAGGGAATTGCTTGATGTTTTTTTGTTTTGCTTTATTTATTTTTTAAAATTTATTTCTTTTGTACTCTAGGACCTTAATCAGTTTTTGTAATACTCATGGATGTTTGAAAAATATTTATGTCTCTTGGGAACAAATCTTTATAGGGACAAAGGTCTATATTTCTATAAAATTATGTATTTTTCTCTGTAATATATCTCATTCTGAGACAGGTGTGTGCATATCTGTTCTCTAGAAGTTCAAAACTAAGAGTATTTACTAAAGAAAATTGAGTAAAAGTTTCAATAAATTCACCTTATTACTTAGGAATTCTCATACTTCTTCACATGAGTTTTGCTCATAATTATATCCACAGTATTTTAAGTTGAGCTGTTTCATTTAATTTAAATTTACTACGTTTGATTTTTTTTAATTTTCTAAACCAATATATGCTTTTCTAGCAAATAAAATCATACATAGATACAAAAATAAAAACCTAACAACATTACTTTTCTTCATTACTCTCATCTCCCAAGTTAATCAGCATTATCTTGCTGGTGTGTATACTTTCACAATTTTGCCATGAATCATTATGAGCAAGTACTTACCTACCTCAAAGTAAGGAGAAGTTAAACTAGTTACTCTCAAAAGAGTATCTGATATGGAATAATAGATATCTGTAAAGATAAGTCTCTGATAACACATAAGGCTCTATAAGGCAACAGCCAAACTCATCTTCTGAATCATTTCTCTTTAATTAAAAAAATTAAAAATGTAGAAGGAAAATGTTTTCTAGACTTTTTTTTTTAGGTACTAGGTATAAAGATGTACCTATGTCATATCCTTGAGATATTATATGTATTGAATATTTAAGTGTATGCTATGAGCTGAATGTATTTGTAACCCTAAAACTCCTGTATTGAAATCCTAATACTCATCGTGATGGTGTTTGAAGGTGATGCATTTGACAGGTAATTAGATCCTAAGAATGGAGCTCTCATCAATGGGATTAGTACCTATGTAAGAAGAGACAAGAAAGATAATCTCTCTCAGTCATGTGTGGCTATAGCTAGGAAATAACCATCTGCACAAGAAGAAAAAGGTTCTCAACACACACACTTTGTGTGTGTGTGTGTGTGTGTGTGTGTGTGTGTGTGTGTGTATGTGTTCATAAGAAAAATCTAGAAATGACTCCTTGGTCTTAAGACTTCTCAGCCTCTAGAAATGTGGACAATCAAGTGTGTGTTCATAAGAAAAATCTAGAAATGACTCCTTGGTCTTAAGACTTCTCAGCCTCTAGAAATGTGGACAATCAATCCATCCAATCAGTGGTATTTTTGTTATACAGCCCAAACTAACAGAGTGTGCATGTGTGTGTGCATGTGGTGTGTATGTGTGTGTTTTGTAAGAAAAATCTAGAGATTATATTATATAGCTACAATAATTAAGACAATGTGGTATTGGCAAAATATTATACAGATAGATCAATGGAATGGAATAGAGAACCCAGAACTAGACCCATATCAATAAGTCAACTCATTATTGACAAAAGAGCAAAGATGACACAATGGACCAAAGACAGTCTTTCCAGCATGATGGTGGAACAACGGGATATCCATGTGCGAAAAAAGAAAATCTAGACAGATCTTACACCCTTTATAAAATTAACTCAAAGTGGATCATACACCTAAACACAAAACAGATAACTATACAATTCTTAAAAGATAACATAGGACAAAATCTAGATGACCTTGAGTTTGGTGATGACTTTTTAGATACAATACCAAAGGTACGATCTATGGAAGAAATAACTGATAAACTAGACTTCATTAAAATTAAAAACTCTTCTCTGAGAAAGCCAGTATCAAGAGAATGAGAAGACCAACCACATACTGGGAAAATAATATTTGCAAAAAACATATCACATAAAGGACTAGTAGACAAAATATCTTAAAATTTAATAATAAAGCAAACAACCCAATTAAAAAAAAATGGTCAAAGGCCTTAACAGACATCTCACCAAGATATACAGAAATGCAAATGAGCAGTATGAAAAGATATTCCACATTTTATGTCATGAGGACAATGAAAACTTAAACAATGATATACCTCTACACACCTATTACAATGACCTAAATGCAGAAAACTGCCAGCACCAAATACTGTTGAGAGTGTGGATCAAAAGGAACTCTCATTCATTGCCCATGGGGATACAAAATAACACAGCTACTTTGCAAGCTAGTTGGATGGTTTCTGACCAAACTAAACATACACTTCGCATACATTTCAGTAATTATGCTCTTTGGTGTTTATACAAAAGCGTTGAAAACTGATGACTACACACACACAAAAAAAAAACCTGCACATGAATGTATATAGCAGCTTTTTCATAACTGTCAAAACTTGGAAGCAACCAAGATCTTCCTCGACAGATAAATGGATACGTAAACTGTGGTACATTCAGACAATGGACTATTACTTGGCACTGAAAATAAATGAGCTATCAATCCATGAAAGAAATGCAGGAACCTTAAGTGCGTATTACTAATTGAAAGAAGCTAATCTGAAAAAATGACACTGTATGATTCTAAATGTATGACATTCTGAAAAAGTCACAACTATGGTAAAAGTGAAAAGGTGAGTTGTTGCTGGGATTAAGGACAAGGAATGAATAGTCAGAGCACAGAGAATTTTTAGGACAATGAAAATATTCCATATGGTGTGATAATGATAAGTACATGTCATTGTACATTTGTTTGATGTGTAATTAATGGAGGCTCATCAATCATAACAAATATACCATTGGTAAGTGACGGTAGTGGTGGAGGTCATGCATGTATTGGGACAGGAGGTATATAGAAAATTTCTGTACCTTCTCTCAATTTTGCTGTGAAGCTCAAACTACTCTAAAATAAAGTCTTCATTAAAAAAAGTCCATAGACAAAAACGAAGCATACCAAAATGTATTATTTAAATTCAACTCACAGCGAGGATGTCTGTTCGTGAGATGGGCTCCTTGGATTGTCAGGCCTGAAATCAAAGCTCCGTGTCATTCCATATCTTAAAATCAATAGTCTAAATATCTGTCCATTTTAAACTGTTTCTTTACCCTTCTTGGGAGAAAAACAATTTAAAAATCAGAGAATCAAAAATACAAATAAAAAAGAGAAAAAGAAAGGATTTTAACTGTTGTGCAATGGAGTCTAACACACTTTGATATGCTCCACTTGCATTTGGCTTACTGATCACTCTGTTTGGTGTCTAAATTTTCCATATGTTCAGAATACTCTGTGAACCCACAAGTAAAGAAGTGAATTATGTAGTTTCCTCCACTTGTCAGGAAGGTAAAGCACACTTAGGAAGGTCAGGATTACTTTAACTCTAAATTGAAAAATGTCTGCATCAAAGAAACCTTCAGATGACCTTGGCCATGCTCTGATTACTAACGAGTCCTGACTTCACATGAAGACATACATCCTTTTCATCAGGAAAATTCAAAGAATTCAGAATTCTGGGTGGCTCTGATGGATGCTAAGTGACAAAATGCCAACTCTGTTGCAAATTATTTGTTTTGAAGTTATTGACACACATTACAGAATCTATTTTTAAAAAGGTTTTGATTGAAAAAAGGCAATACAGCAAAAAGAAGTTTTCAATTAAAAAAAGTCACATTTTTGGACATATTTCACACATCCTACAACACTGAAGCACTGAGAAATTTAAAAGTATTTTACATGTTCTATTTTTCTCAATTAAAAAAACTACTTAAAACAATATAAAAGGGAAATATGGAGTTATAGAAATAAATTTTGTAGCTAAATACACTACTATGCAGCCATGAAACTAGACATGTAAATTTATATTTATGCTTAATCTCACGGGAGAATCAATTCATCCAGTCTATGGTGTCTTTGTTAAACAGCCCAAACTGTCATATTAAGTATTAAATCAGATTACAAAACACGTATATATGATGATTCCATTTGGTTGTGTGATATATATATCTGTGCATATATGTATATCATTATATACCAGGGGTGCCAAAAAATGAATACACATTTTAAGAGATGTTGTCTATGTATTACTTTTTGAAGTTGAATTGAATTACGGTAGCAATGTGTAGTATGACGTTTGCTCAAAAGATAGCGTTAATCAAGTGAACACCAGCATCACCGTGAGACAGGCAGGACAGTCAAAGGAAAGGACCGAAGCATGGCTGTCGTTCAAGGAGTGTGAGGCCGTTTGCCAAGACAATGGATGGGATGAAGAGGTGTGGTTGAGTTTCCCCCACATTCTCCCGACTTCACACCCCTTGACATCTGCCTATGGGGACCTTAAAGGATGGGGTGTACCGTAGAAAACTGGCTACACTGACAGTACTTCCGGAAAAAACAGAAAGAGCATGCACAGCAATACAAGTGGACACTTTGGTCGATGTGGCTCAGGCAGTAGTTCTCTGTGATCAGAAGTGGCTGGACGCTGATGGTCACCACTTTTGAGCACCTCTTTGCAGAAGTAAAACATGACTTGTATTCTTTATCTTTTGTTATCAGCATATATTATTACAATTTTAATACAGCTTTTTCCTTTCTTAAAATACGTATACATTTTTTGGCACCCTCTGTATGCACATGTGACAACATACATACATACACATATATAAACACACGCACTGGGCTAGCCCTGAGCCTCTGTGCTCTCAGATTCTTTCCTCACATTTCTTCACAGGTCAGATTTTTTTCCCTTCCTATTTTCTCATTTATGGATATGTTTGGCCCAAGTCTTTTGTCCAGGTGCAGTTCCTGACTTCTTTTCTGGTTGGTTTCTGAGAGCTGTCATGCCTCCTCTGTGATCTCAGTTTCCAACAGACACACCCAGCACGACCCCAGGTTCCTCTGGCACGATTCTAGCTTTTGACACGAAACGCTCACCATTGGGTCCTGCTAACACCCATCCTGCCTTTGTTCCTTTCACCTGTGGTTGGCAATGACTTCATTTAGTTGTCATATTGACTCTAATTTGGCTTTTCAGTGCTTCCATTACCAGTATAAACAACAGTCAATTCCTTTGGTATTATCCTTTAAGAGCTGTTACGTTGCTGGTTGGGTCCTGATGGGGTACACGCCCTCGCATACACTGAGACACACAAAGAAAGAGGTTGAAACCTACACTGACCCCCAAGTAATCTTATTCCAGAACCCAGATTCTTAGTATCACACTGGATTTCTCCCTTGATTGCATTTATCCTGGCCTGGAATGTTTACATAAATTTGGCTTAAGTTCCTTTGTCCCAATTCTCGGAAGACCAGCGTGCTCCCTGATAGTTCTGCTTATTTTTAGTATCTAATAGTCTTGTGGCTTCTGGTTTTGAGCTCCTGGGCACTTTGGACTTAATCTCATTTATCTTCTCTAATTTATGCAGAGCTGCTTAGTTTCTTTGTCTCCTTTTTTGAATTCATGCCATCTGGGCATCCCCTTTCTCATGCTAAGTGGCTTATTTGAGTATTTTTCCTAAATAAAGTCAATTCCTTCCTGTTTGCATTTTTCTAAAGAAATAAACTCCCTATAAGTTCAGAGATATGTGAACTATTTTCACCACTGTCCCGGAGATAAATTTTTCAAGGAAAAGAGTAAATAATTTAACACATAGACTTTTAAATAAAATGTTTAATAAAAGGGGGGAGAGGGCACTTAACTCATTTTCACACAGAGAAAAGATGATTAATAATAATAATTCAAAATACTATTCTGTTACAGGCTTTGCCTTAAGAATAGTTCTTAATTTTTAATAGCCACGTAAAGTAGTAAGAAAAGTAAAGAACAGAGGAAATGTCATGAACATACTATTCAGGATATAACTCATAATTCACTCCTATAGGTCTCCAAGAAACTGGAAACCAACTTTTAAAATTATATAAAAACTTAGAGTAAACAGACCATTAAAGTGGATTATATATGTCAGAATTTCATTTTAACAGTATTTTTTTGTAATGAGATTTAGCCTGTATAGACCCCCTGCAAAACAAATGCATGGAAGAATAAAAACAGGTTGCAGAGAATAAATAACACCCAGTTTGGTGAAACCCACATCAAAAGAACCTACTCTTCATACCAAAGTGTTAAAAAGAAACAACAGCCCCTGAATGGAGTCACTTGTGCTCAGCTGCAGCAAGGCTTAGTACCCATCCTGACTGCAGTCTCAGCCTCTTCCAGGAGTGAAATTTTAAACCAATCAATCTGGAATTTTCTGATCAGCACAAATGTGGTAATCTACCTGATACAACCACCTGCCTTCCCCTAAGGGGGTGTTACCTTGCCTGAAACAATCTACTCTCTTAACTTCCTTGTCCCACCCTCTTTCCACCTATTTAAAACTCCAATATTGTACAACTCTCAGAGTTCTCTTTTATTTGCTATTGGGATCCTTCCAGATTCATAAATGTTTCAATAAAGGCAATTAGATCTTTAAATTTACTCAGTTGAATTTTTGTTCTTTAACAAAAGATACTTTACTAAGAACAAAGTGAGTCCTGGAGGAAAAGGGAGAAAATAAAAGAGAGGATATGTAGACAGATGATCACGTAAAATTTTTCTTTCAATTCACACAGAGCTCTTGGTTAACAAGCATTGTTAAACATCTAGGTAATAGGCAATGTCACCTTCCTAGATGTAGGAGTCAAAAATTCTTCCTTTGAGAGAACTCTCACACTACAGGAAGGGCAGACAACACTCATAATAAAACACAATTCAGCAAGTGGATTAGAGAGACACTTGGGGTGCTCTAGGATCCCAGGAAATTCCAGGGAGTACTGGGGAACTAACTCTGTCTGAGCCTTAAAGAGTGACAAAGACTCTCTGACCAAACTTTAGTCTCCTCCAAGCCTTCTCAGTAGGACCTCAACTTTGGTCCTGTCCTGTCCAGTCATTGGCCTGCCTAGCCTAGTCTTAGAAAATAACCCCATTAAGTCATTCTCCCACCCTTGATATCTGATCCCTCTCGATATCTGATCAAGTTCTTCATTCCCAACATTTGATGTATGTAAGTCCTTAGCCTGCCTTTAGCAAGCATCCCCTTAGGTCAGTTTAGCAGAAATTGTCATATCCACGACGTCTCCTGTTAGTACCGTATTTTGCCAGGTATAATGTGCTCCCATGTCTAATGTACACCTGTGTTTTGGGCCCAAATTTTTAGGAAAAACATCTTTTGCTTTAATTTTTTAATTCAAATTTTTATTTGTTTATATTTAGGTACTTGTTTTTTGTATTTTAAAGGAATTTTAGCATTTCTTTTTTAACATATTATGGTACAAGAAATTTTATAACAATTACGAAACACAGGAACAAATACAAGGTACAAGAAACTTTATGTATAATATATTTTTATATAAAAAAATTATACTCTGGGGTATTATTTTTGCATATGGATATTATTATTGATTAATAGAGTTATACTTTTAACTCATAAGCATAAATAAAAGAATTAAAAATATTTATATAGATACTGAATTAGTACTACCCATGTATAATGCACATCCTTATTTTTCCCTCACAAATTTGAGCAAAAAAGTGAGCCATTACACATGGCAAAATATGGTCATTGTCCACTCACTGACTCCCTCACTCTGTCCATTGGCTATAAATTCCCGGTTGTCCTTACTGGATTCAGAGTGGAGCCTGATCTCTCTTTCTATTGCAATACCCCTACCATAGTGGTCTTGAATAAAGTCTGCTTTACCATTTTAATAAGTGTCAGAATTATTTATTCTTCAATGGGAGGCTTCCTAGAGGGGGTTATAATGAACCTAATGCATGGAGGACGGGGAATAAAGCAGTGAAGACCATTCTTTATTCTGTCTTCCCAGGCAGGGGAAAGACGTTTTTAAAGGCAGATACCTTTCAGTATCTGGTATGGTTGAAGCAGCATGGATTTTGTGTGGCTGGAGCGTTAAGATGCATCTGACCTACTGATATGAGATGAGACTGGAGACCCTGGCCAGAGACTGCTCAGGCAAGAAGGACCTTGTGAATCATGCCAAGGAGTTTGTATAATATTTGCACTGAATAATGTTTGTATTTTATCTGCCGGTCGATATTAAGCAGAAATGTGCCCTGTTGGATCTGCATTTTGGAAAGACCATTGTAGATGCTATGCTGAGCATGACTTGAGGGATACTTGTTTGGTGGACTGCGTTGCCTAGCCAGGAGACTCAGAGGTTAGTGAGAGCTTATGAAAATCAGATGTGGAGATATAGGTGGGACTTGAAGGACTTGCTTAGACGTCTATAAAAGACAGGACTCCATGGCCTTGGGTATTAAAGCAATGAGTAAAGAGGTGAGGGTGATTCTTGGGTTCCTCTGACTGGGGTGACTGAAAGGGTGTGGATCCCTTATTGAAATAAAAGATAAAAGAGGAGGGAAGAGGTTTGAGGGAAAGATGAAAAGATTTTCCTTAAATTCCATTCTGAGAAACCTAGAGAATGGAAATTACTAAATGGCTGTGCAGTTTTTTGGTATTAGCTGTGTGAAACCAAATTACAGTAATTTATAACTATAATCATTCTAAATTCATTCGATTTTAATATGTTTCAAATATTTTTACTGTATAATTTACAAGAAAATTGTTCTATATTAAAATGGTCATTTTCCCTAATTGCATATTACCAAATCAGGATAGATTATGAAACAGAAATTTGCAAGGCAGGATGAGCTAAAACTGCTGAAGTAGCTTATTGCTGAGCTTTCCTAAGTAGAACAGAAGATACCAAGGCTGTCTAATTTCTGATTGTTAATTTTAATGTTTTTATACTGATAAACCCAGTGAATTTAAATTATCATTAGTAGCTCTCTGATTGAGATATTAAAGGTCTTGATAGACTTGAGCAGATTCTAAGAATACTCTCAATTTTTGAGAAAGACAATTTTAACTGGAAAGCAGAAAGTTGAACAGATTCCCAAAGGAGAATATGTTTAAATATAGACAGAAAATGCATGTAGAAATAATAGTTTATGAATCCATTAGAAAAGGTTCCAATAAGCAGAGTCTTGCACCACATACGACGTTTCAGTCTGCAATGGACCATGTACAGAGGGTGCCAAAAAATGTGTACGCATTTTAAGAAAGGAAAAAACTGTATTACAATTGTAATATTCCATACCAATAACAAAAGATGAATACACGTCATGTTAGACTTCTGCAGTTACAAGAGGTGCTAAAGTGGTCACCAGCAGCGTCCAGACACTTCTGATCACGGCGAACTACTGCCTGGGCAACGCTGACCCAAGTGCCCACTTGTATCACTGCGCATGCTGTTTCAATTTCTCCCTGAAGTACCGCCCGTGTAGCTGGTTTTCTCCAGCACATCCTGTTAAATCAGGAGAACATGAGGAAAACTCAAACAATGTACTTGAATTTCGAATACCACTGGACAATGGTCTTGTGCTCCTCAAATGACAACCATGCTTCTGTCATGTTCTTTGACTGTCCTGCCTGTTGCGTGGTGACACTAGCATTCATTTGATTAACACTATCTTTTGAGCGAACGTCATACTACACATTTCTCCCATAATTCAATTCAACTTCAAAAAGTAATACATAGATAACATCTCTTAAAGTGTGTATACATTTTTTGGCACCCCTGGAGTAAACGAAGGTGGTCTGATTATAATCTGATGAGATTGTAATGGAGCTGAAAACTTTTTATTGCATTGTGATGTAACACAATGAATTACTCACATGTCTGTGGTGATGCTGGTGTAAACAAATTTACTGTACTGCCAGTCATATAAAGTATGTAACACATACAAATATGTACAGTACATAATACTTGATAATATAATAAATGACTGTTACTGCTTTATGTACTTATTATACTATACTTTTTATCATGAGTGTAGAGTATACTCTTTCTACTTATTAAAAACAAACTTTGTGTTACATAGCAGCCATGTGACACTGGCAGCAGCCTCATAAATCTGGTGTTTGTCACATCTCTTGATTGCATCATTTTCTTCTGTGCTTGATTTAATCTCGAGTTAGTCTGTACAGTAACATGTTGTACAGGTTTCTGTCCTAGGAGCAATAGGCTACATACCATACAGCCTAGGTTTGAAGTAGGCTAAACCATCTAAGTTTGTGTAAGTCACTCGGTGACGTTCCCACAGTGACAGAACTGCCTAACGACTCAGGTTTTAGAGTGTTCCTGTTTAAAGCGATGCATGGCTGTATAGAAAATCAACACTTCCTGCAAATGCCCCTTGTCAGTATATATGAATATCTGAAGGGGATTCCATTGCTAGTAGCTTTCAAAGGCATCTCACAAAGAGTTCAAACAACGGCACTGAATGGAACATGCACGTACAGACTTGACCATCTTACAGACCCAAACGTACAATATCCGTGTATCTCTTAAACACAGAGTAACATGACGCATATACCTATTTTATGATAAAACAGCAAGACTCTGAATGTGTCAGGTGGCAAGCTCATTCTCTAAATAAATACATTCCTGGTGAAACCAGTTTACAGAGAAAAGGTCTATCTGGATATGCAAAGAGAAAAATCACTACATATTATTTATAGGAATTGTACAAGCACATGTGGGAATTGGCTAAATGTGTAGAGATCAATTACTACACATATCAGCATTTGCTCCCAATGTTAACCTACCCTTGTGAGGACATGTTATATTGGTCTTAATTCTAGCCAGGAAAATGAATAAGTGGGGGGAAAAATCATTGGGTCACTATGCAAAGTCACCTTGGGTGAAAGAAAATATTTATTACTCAGTCAATGGAACAGAATTGCTGGTACAGCTTGCATTTCACACTCGAATCCTGGAAGGACGCAGAGGGCAGCAGGGGCTGTTCTTTCCCCGTAGTACACGGAGAGAATAAAAATGTAACTCTCTTCTAAAAACTAATTTCAGGTGGCTTTTTTTTTTTTTTTTTTTTTTTTTGACTGTAGGTTGAAGTCGTCTAGTTCCTTACATCTGCTAATAATTGAAAATAGTTACGTTATTGTTCAGGCTTGAAAAAAAAGGGAGGAAAAAACTTTCACAAATAAATAGCATAGAATAACAGATGTCCAGGACCCTCAGAAGACGTACTAACATCCAACTCATAATGAACTTGAGAGTACACAATCCTTTGTTTCGTCCTTAGCAAGGTGGCATGTGATCTATTTTAGAATTACGTTTAGCCTAATTTTCTGATTTTGTTCTTTTTCCTGAACAACTAGCAGATTGGATTAGGTTTCGTAGTGTCTATGAAAGACTAAAGCGTGGCACAGATTATTTCTAGCTTTTTCAACTAATGCAACAATGAAAAAAGACATGCTATAGGGCCCAGGATCGAGGAAATTCGGGAGGTACAGAAAAGAACCTCAGCATTTACTAACATGCTCATCCAAGAACATAATTGCTAAAATAACCTTGAAAAGGGGTGAAAGCACTGAATACCTTGGTGCTGATTGCCCTGATTTCAATTACTCTGGTTTAAATGGAATGAAATAGAGCTCTAACTCCGTTAATTAACAGGCCTATCCACAGGTGATCTCTAAATGCTCCATCTATGACTCCTATTAATGCAGAAAGCGTGCCTACCTAGCGACGGCAAGTCTGCATATTAAACCCAATTACGCCGTTTCCAAGGGACTTGGAGTTTCTTTTATTTTTCCACAAGAAAATTATAGTGAACGGTGAAGAGAGAAAGAGGGAGGAGTAGGGTAGGGGCAATGCTGTATACCTGAATGAATAATGATCTCGAAGCCCTGCCTTTCTTGAATTTGTTCACTTTTAAAAACAAAGGGGCTGACCTGCTGGGCACAGTTTCAGCAAAGGTGTCTGACTTGCTTATTTTTTTTTCTTTTATCCAACGATGGTGTGGTTTCAATTAGCAGGAGCACTTACAAAACGAGGAGCGGTCGTTGTACCAGAACATGGGTCTAAAGGGGTTGCAAGATACTTAGATGTAGCAGGAGATGTACAAGTGCACGATGAGTTCACTTCCCCATGGCTGACCACCTGGGTCCTGACCAGTCACTTCAGGTTTTGAGAATTTGAGGTTGGTGTCCTCTTACATCTATACTCTATCTCCCCAAACTTATTATTATTCTCTTTTTTTTACTTAATTCTGCTTCAGGCAAAGTCAAGAGAAGACCTTTATTTTATGTCAATAGTACAAATTTGGATGCTTTCGGCATTAGAGAAGTTATAAGACACATTAATGAACTCA
Source organism: Lyroderma lyra (assembly GCA_004026885.1). NCBI lineage: Eukaryota > Metazoa > Chordata > Mammalia > Chiroptera > Megadermatidae > Lyroderma > Lyroderma lyra. The sequence continues at coordinate 81,680 of PVJL010002132.1, read as the reverse complement.
GATCCACTAGAAACTTTTTCCAAACATGAAGAAAGGCAAAGTTTGAAAGAGGATATCATGGGGCAATTGATCTCCTAGGAAACAGGAAGAAATATAAAGACACAAACAAAAAATTCAAAGAATGGTAGGGACGGTTCACTGTGTGGGAATGCCCTTTTTGAGATGTTCCAAATCACCCACTAGGAAAACTGACCCTCAGGAAGCCCTAACTGACTCAGCAGCTCAGATTGTGGGGGTCTCAAGATGCTTCGTGGTTTTTACAGTTTGGGCATTTAAGGCTCAGTACCCCAGGGATGAACGATTTCTTCTTGAGTGTTCCATCTCTATTAGAATATTACCTGCCTCCAGGTGTGCAGTTGTAACTTGCTTATAACCTTCAGATCCAAAGGCTCGTCACGTGTAATGTGAGATGAACTGAATCAAATAGAAAATAACAAATTTCCTATCCAGTTATACATAGAAAAGATCTTTGTTAAAAGAGTGGTACAGACTTTAAAAATCATAGATTACAATATGGAATATAAGTTAAATAAATTCATAGACCTATGCCAGAATTATTTACCTGTTACTGTAGCAGCAAACTATACGGCTCATGGACCAAATCCGGTCCTTCTACTGTGATGCTGTCGCACCATTCATTTCTGTGTTGGTGGTCTGCTTTCCTGCTAGAACAGGAGAGTTTAGTTCTTGCAGCAGCAAGTGTATAGCAAACTAAGTCCCAGATATTTAGTATCTGGCCCTTTCCAAAAGTTTGCTAGCACTTGTGTGAGTTAATCCTCATTTGGAGAAAAATAGAATGCTTTCATCAAGTTTTTCTGAATCATTAAGACTCCATTGAACAAAACAAAACAAAACAAAACAAAAACAAGAAAAACCTTTCAGGATATGCTCCCAATGCACATGTCAGCCGTATGAAACCAAGTGCCCAAAAGCAGCTCAACAGAGCCCTAAACGAATAGCTTTAACAGCGGTGCAACCATTGAGAAAGAGGCTGTAGATATTAGAAACCAAGACAGTCTGTAAATCAGAGGCTTATAGAAACAGAAGACAAGACTTCCAGGTAAGTCTCAGTGTTTTTCTTCATGTAAAATGTGGCATTGCCTTCAAACCTTTCATATCTGCGAATTAAGAGATAAATCAAAATATATTCCTAGATAATCAGAGACAGATATTCCTAAGCTGAAGACCTTCAGCTGAATAAAGTCCTTCTTTGGCCTATTGTAAAAATAGTAAATACTGTTTAAAATACTAAGCAAGGGTTCAAACAAAACACAATCAATGAGGTCTTGCGGTTGAAACAGTAACACATCTATTCTAATGAATGATGTTTAAGTGTAAATATACAGACATCCTCTGCACTATTACATGACACGCCAGGCCGGGACCTGCACCAGGTGTGCAAAATTAGCAGAAGCAAGAAATCAAGAGAATAGGAGCAGAAAAGTGTCCTGATAGCTATTAGCAAGAAACTGTTACCATTCATAGTGACTTACCAGTAAATTATACTTGCCTATCAGTTGTGAGAAAAAAGGTCTGTGCATACGTATATACCTATACATACAAGGGGGACCCCCCAAACCTGGAATTATCTTCTTGTAGTGCAGGCTTCCCCTGCTAGGTGAGTGGTCTAGGAACCCATCGGCATCAGTGTACAAGCCGGCGTTGCTGTGAGAAGCTGCGTTCAGCTTCAACAAGTATTTTTTTGGAGACTCCTTCAACGTGTTTGTCCATTTCATGATGGGGACACGGGAGCAGTGCACCTGCCCACCCTGCGCTGACCAAAAACGGCATGACCCCCGTGCTTCACCCTGCCAATTCGCCGATCTCACCCTAAGCAACTTCTTTTCCTGGATGAAAAAAGTCTTCAAAGGGTAATGTTTTGCCGATGTGGAAGAGGTAAAACAGAAAACAGCAGCAGCCCTAAAAGCATCAAAATCAAGGAGTTCAAAAACTATTTTGAGCAGTGGCAAAAGCATCTCAATAGATATATTGCATCAGAGAGTACTGTGAAGGTGACTAAAGTTTAAATGTGTAAGAATAAATACACAATTTTTTATAAGTAAATTCCAGGGGTTTTTTTTGGTCCCCCCTCATATGTAGTTCAGAATTCTATCTATAGTACTTATTTCATAATATTGATTCTCTTTAAGTTTTCTATAAATTCTCAAGTAAAAGCATCTGTGAAGTTATTTTAATGTTAAGGTAAGCTTATAAATAGGGTAGGCTAGCTTCCATTTATAGACCACACAAGTAACAGAGTTAAATAATTTTTCTGACTACATGAATTAATATAAATAATTAGTATTGATTAAGAATTGTTAAGAATAATCATTATTCTTATAACTCATTCATATCTATCATTGACTCAATTCTTCTATTTCAGGCATTTATTGAACATCTACTGTACGTATGGCTGACATGAGTCCAGGTGCATGTGATTCAGCAGTGAGCAAAACCGAAATCGCTGTCCTTGTGCACAGAACCATCTCGTCCGCGAGAAAGAAATAATGGTCCATCTTGGCTGTTCTGCCTTCAAATGTGTCCCCTAATCTGACCAGTCTCACCACTTCCATCACTACCACCCCTGTTCCTTTGCCATCCTCTCTGGCCTGAATGTCCTGATTGTTCTCCCTGCTCTGTCCTCATCCCCAGGCAATGTTCTCCACCCTGACAAAGGACCGTGGTGGTGGAGAGAAACCAAAGAATCCTGCAGTGTCCAGCCAAATGGGAGAAGCGGGTCCCAGCACTACTCGGAGCCTCAGACGCCCTGTGGACAGTGATCCGAAACATCAATTCCTGAGCCCTGGTCCCCACGACTGCTCTTCAGCATGTCTGGGATGATCCCAGAAATCTTCTTTTCCGGGAATTTCCCCAGTTCATATTCCCTGTTTAATTAAATGACACCTTTGCTTCCAATTTGAGAGAAAGGATGTTTACTACTTTAGGAGAAAGAGGACACCTTCATAAGTGACAAAAAAAATGGCTTCTCACATAGAATCCTCTGAGAAAACTGGTTTTGGGTACATTAACTTTTGCAAACACCTGAGGAGGCCTGATCACGTTCACTAACAAGTCATCATGTGCATGCATTTTCTCGTCCTCTCTTTAAGCCACAGAACACGTTGTTTGTGTACACAGGGGCTTTGGTAAAGGGAGCAAATAAAGGCAAAGCCCTACTGATCTGTTGATTCAGTGGACACTTATTTTAATGTAGAATTGTCCTAAAGAACTAGTAGCAATTTGAGAGAGTTAATCTGACATCGGGAATACAAAATATACCTACATGCTCTTTATTCAGTTTTAATCACAACACAACCTGGAGTCCATAAAATAAACTGCTTACAGATTTGGCTGCATAAAAATTCAAATGTCTGTATGGTGATGTCTCCATAATCAAAGTTAAAAGATAAACAACGGTCTGGGAGAAGCATTTATATGGCATAAAAGAAACAAAGGCTCTCATTATAAATAATTTCTAGGAATCAAAAAGAAAGGAGAGAAACGGGGCAGAGGATCTGAAGAGGCAAGTCAAAGGGAAAGGTAGGTAAGGCTTGTTTTTATCTCAGAAGCATTCAAAACAGGCAAGTGAGAAGTCAGTGCGACATTATTTTGGTTTAGCATCTTGACAAAACTGTTTCCTAAATGATGATAAATGGTGAGTGAGAGTGTACGAAAATGGTAGTTTAGTTGTATATACCCTGTGGGAATAGAAATTGTTTCTGTGCTTTTGGAGAGCAATTTGGCTGTATGTATAAATTAAAAAATCACATACCTTTTGGCCTGGCAATCCAGGGCAATCTAGCCTACAAAAGTACTAGCATATATGGTCAAAGATTTCTAAGAATGTTAGTTTCCACTTTATTTATAATAAAAAAATTGGAAATAATTATTTTTAGTAGAATAATAATAAAATAAACATGAAATCTTACCTAGTAGTTCAAAGAATGAGGTAGTTCAGTATTATTTATAATAATAAAAAATTGGAAATAATTATTTATCATAGGATAATTTTAAAAAACTATAAAATGTTATTCAGTGCTTCAAAAAATGGGGCAGATTTATAGGTCCTGATAAATAAAGATCTTGGTATATTAAATGAAAAAAAACAATAAAGTAAAAAAATGCAAAACATTAGTTAGGAAACAATAAATGTTAAGTTTGAATCGCCATTAATGGAGACATTTCAAAATTACATCACATTAGCGGATGATGATGGGTGAGGGGGTGGCTATGAACCCTCTACCCAAACCACTCTTCTACCAATCATTATGCACAGTTTTAGAACAATCCATCTGGGACAGTTTTAGAACTTCCCCAAACATATAAATACATCTGTAGCCAGACTGATCGGTTTAGTTATTGACTGAGTAAATGCGTGTTGTCTTTAATCGTGATTCTTTTCAAGTAGCTTTTTAATTTAATGTTTAAATACTTGATCATCATTATCAATATTTAACTGTTAACAAATATTGTAAAATTCAATCTGTGGTTTGTACTTTTAGTGTAGTCATTTTTCTTTCCTTATTACCTCATTCCCACTATTTTACATGAAGATAGGCCCTGAACAAAAGTGTGAGTATTTAAAAACAGCTGTTTTAAAAACAAGGGGTACAATTTTAAAGAAATGGGTTTAAAAGGGACACACGAGTGAAAAAGGGTTGGGAACCACTGCTTTAGCTGATACAAGTTGGCACAGTTTGTGTATGTGTGTATGTGTGTGTGTGCACGTGTACACACAACTGATTCTCGGGGAAAATAAAATCCTTATCACTTGGGAAGGTATTTCCCATTCCGTTCAAGCCCCTTGAGGGCTTCATTGCATAGCGAGGTATAGAGACCATGTTTCTCAAGGTGAGGAGAGGGTGCTTTGTGTGTTGGGCAGACACCTACCATTCTCACGCCTGTGTTCTGAGGTTAATCCATGTGTTAACACTAATAAAGTGTTTGTGATCCTTTTCACAGGTAGACACTGTGGGGGCTAAAACCGGACACTTTTCCTCCTACCTTCCAAGTTCTCCTAGTTGGGCTAATAATCAAATGAACAGAGACAGATTACCGGGAGAAAAATCACAGTTTTAACACATTCGCACGGGGAATTCACCTAAGTATGAAAATTCCAAAGACGGTGAGACAACATGGGGTATAGTAAGCCTTCTTGGGCAAAGGAGAAGAGGGTGTTTTAGGGGGTGTTAGATCTCAGAAGTGAGAACCGGAGATTTATAGGTCGTTGAGGGAGAGTGGAACTACCAAGGGGAGTTCTCCTTTGGCAGCTCCGAAACAATGGGCACGGGGGCTCCCCAGCTATCAGGTTTGGAGTCCTCCTGGCTAGTGCTGGGGTGAAGATTCCTAAGGTGATTAAACCAAGGTTCCCTTCCTGAAGCAGATTTTTCTGTCTGGATATCTTGGCCAGGAAAAGGGGGTGGGGGTGGGGGTTAAACGTTCTCTCTGCTCGTTTCTTACTAAACAGCTTGAACATCAGGATCCAAACAGACAGTTTCAAGGCGGCAAGATGTTGGTCCCTTCAACGCGCTCAGCAATCCTTCTCTAAACGGCTGGGGATCGTCGTCTTGACGACAGGCGAGCACTTGCACCTTGTCCTGTTAGCCACAGAAAGGGAAATTCTACCCAAATCCCAGGAACGCTTTAAACTTTACTTCCAGGTTAGGCTCACACAGTTAGCTACCTTCCCCAAAGGGCTGTCTCTGCATAAAAAATAAATAAATAGTCCTCCAGTGGACAATCCATCCTGCGATTATCACAAGACAGAGGTGGCGACATTTGCAAAAAAAAGGTAGAATTTTCCCTTTTTCTCTTTGCCTGTGTGAGAAGCGTGTGCGTGTGTTTGCGTGGGGTCTGTTTTGTCTATGGGAAGGAGTGGGTCTCGCAGTGAATAGCATACTTAATATATATGTACATTTTTTTCTTCCTGAATAAAGGAATGAGGCCGATCTCTTTATCTTTGATCCTAATCCCTGCCCCGCCCCCCCTCGAGTGGCCCGGGAGCACCCCTCTCTTTCTAATAAATGGCTGGCAGAGAAGCCATTCACGCGCTCGCCTTTGATCACCTCCGAGCTGTCAGCCGTGCTGCTGTTTTCCTTCCAGCTCTTGTTCCTGCCTAAAAGTGGAAGTAATACCCCCTGAAAGAAATACCCTAGGTGTCCTGCAAAGCATCAGTCTACTGCTTCTTTTTTTTTTCCCGAGGCTCACCCTCCCAGTTTGAACAAATCCGCCCTCTTCCTCCCTCCTCCCCTCGCTGCAGAATCCCAGTTCCTGTGGAGACACCCTCCTCTGTGCTGCTGTGACCCCCGGGGCCCTCGCCGTCTGAGACGCTACCACCGGGCCAGACGGGGGAGGCTCGGCGCCGCCCTCCACCCGCTCCCTCTCCCCCGCCCGCCGGGAGCTGCGGGCGCCTGCGTTTGCGTGCGGGGCCGCGTGCTCTCTAGGAGGCACGCATTGTTTTCCGGGGGATGGAGCCCTCCTCCGGCCCGCCCCTTCAAAGGCCTCTCTTTCCCTTCCCCCGCCAGGGACTTGGGATGGCCCGGCGGAATCCCCCCACGCGTTTGGGTCTCCCACTGCAGTGCAGGGGTGGCTGCGTGAGATCCAGCTCCCTCGCTTGTGAGCTCAGGCGGCTGCTCCCAGACTGGGTTTTGAACACGTTTCTCAGCGCGTGTTCCCGTTTCTTGTTTACAGCCGAGATTATAAGCAATCTGCGTCCCCTCTTATCATCGTGTCAGGCCGTGATGGATAGTTTGTAAATATTATTGAAGGGAAATAATTTGCAAAGGCAAACAATTACAAGTAGAATATATGGACCAGGAGGTTTGTCCTTAATGTGTTTACCAGAAAGAGAGGGATGGGGGCTGGGAGACGGGGACATGGTGGGGGAGGGGAGGAATGACTCCGAAGGATTCTGATTGTGACAGTGACATAACTAATTAAGCATAATGTTGCCTAAAAGCCTTTGCTGTCTTCCTGAAATTGCTCGAAAGTATGCATTATTAAAAAAAAAAAAAGATGATGTAGAAAGTGGAGGGCGTACAATGACTGAATACAGCTCATTGTGCTGGCTCAAAAACGTCAAACTGCAGTGGAAAGAAATACAGCATTGCAGGCTGGTGTGCGGAGGGAGGCCCCGGCTGGGGGAGCTGGGTTTGCTAAGTGGAAAATTCCTGCCGGCGCTGTGTTTCCATTTCCAATGGGAAGAAAGAGGGTGTTGTTGGAAGCTGGCAATTCTTCGGAAAATACAGAAAACACGGGGAAGATGACAAAATGACTTCACTGAACTCTGAGAAATTAAGCAAACAAATAGTTTCAGCCAACATACCACATTCTGACAGTGCCCGTGCCTGAACGACAACACTGAGCTTCACGTTCAGTGAGAGGCTGAAATCTCTGCGCTCTCTTTGTCCCCCAACTCCCCGATGTCTCCCGAGGGGAAAGAAGTGGTAATTTTAAGCACTGGCGGTGGGAGAGGAGCATGCCTGTAGGAACGCGGATGCGATGAGCACATATGTGCTCCTCCAGCAGCCTGGCCGCGGAGGGACCTATTTACTTCGCATCCTGAATACTCAAATGATGGTGGCACCTTTGTTTTCTTGGAGAGCTGAGAATTTCAGTTTTCGTTGAGTCATTTTTATTGTTTTAAAGAACCTCAACTCTTAAGGGGAGCCTACCAGGTTTTCCTATCCTGGGTAGTCTCTGTAAGTAAGAAGTTAGTGGGTTTCTTCTAAGGATAGCTTGAATTTTATCCCGAGGAACCAGTAAAATGTACAGAAGCAAAAGGGCACACACCTCAGAGGTAGAGTGAAGGCGTCCTCCTGGAGCACAAGTAGAATTACCATTCTAAATCCTCTGTTACATCCTGGCAGACAAAGACGCTAATCAGAAGCCATGATTTTTTTTTGTTGTTTTGCAAAGCTTCTGTCAGAGAGAAAGTTGGGGGCTGGGGGTGGGGGTGGGGTGGAAATGCCAGGCATGGAATGTTATACAGACACAATGCACTTCAAATTATCTTCATTTGCTATGCTGATCCTTTCTCTATCAGACCCACAACATACTGACAAGTTAAAGAAAACTCCTTTTGCTTTTATGGTGCGTGTGCGTGTGCGTGTGCGTGTGTGTGTGTGTGTGTGTGTTGGGTGGCACTTTTAAATTCAATCCCTCTCCATAATAGTCTGAGAATTCAATACTGTTGAGTCATACTGAAAACTCTTTATGAAAACTGTTTGCCATTTTAAGTCATTTTAATTAAAACTTACAGATGACTGAATTTATGGGGTCAAACTCCCCACCTACTGACAAACCCAGAGTATAAACCAGCATGACTTGTATCATTTGAGTATCTCCTTGCATTTTAGATTTATTGGAGTACGTTAATCCAATGCAATGCTGGATCTTTGGCCTTGAAAATGTTACATGGGAAGCAATATTTAGTTCAGCACAATTATTAAGCTATGCCTACATGGCAAGTTAAAGCTGATAGTTGACTTAAGAAATTATATATTGTTGAGTTAGTCATTAAAAAATGGAAATATAAACATGCTTGTCTGTTCTTACAAACAACTCACATAGTTGGTAAAAAGCACTTTAAAGAGTTCTATTGAGATATACTATATAGACCATAAGATTTTGTTGTGTTGATTTTGTGTTCAATTCAGTAGTTTTTAGTATATTTATAGAATTGTACAACCATTACTGCAATTTTATTTTAAAACATTTGTATTACTCTAAAACAAATGACTTTCAGTCACTATTCTCACACCAGCCCTTCACAAACACTGACCTAGTTCCTCTTGTACATTTGCCGTTTTGGGACCTCTCATATAAATTGAACCATACAGCATGCGCGTGTGTGTGTGTGTGTGTGTGTGTGTGTGTGTGTGTGTAAGGGGTGGGGGAGGGAGAGGAAGAGGGACAGGGAGAGGGAGAAGGACAGTGAGAAAGAAGAAGAGGGAGGAGAGGAGGAGAAAGGGAGAGTGAGTTTGGCTGCTTTCACTGAAGACAATGTTTTCGAGGTCCATCAGTGTTGCTCCTCTTTGCTGAGGAGTAGTGTCCCATTGCATGACTCTTCATCGCCCTTTGTTTGTCCAACCATCAGATGATGTATACTTAGGTTGTTTCCACTTCTAAAGTTCTATGAATACTGCCGCTATGAACGTTCATGTGCCAGTTTATGTGGACATAGGTTTTCTTTTCTTTTTGGCAGATACCCGTGAGTGAAATGGCTGGATCATATAGTATATGCTTAATTTTTTAAAGATTTGTCAAACCGTTTTTCCAAAATGGCTGTACCACTTTACATTCCTACCAACAATGTATGAGGGTTTCTATTGCTCCAAATCTTCACTAACACTTGTTGTCTGTCTTTTTTATCGTAGCCATTCTGGTGGCTAAGAAATGGTATCTGATCATGGTTTTGACTTGTATTTCCTAATGACCAATGATGTGGTACACTGTTACACCTGCTTATTAGTCATTTGTGTATTTTCACTTAAATCCTCTATTGTTTTAAATTGAGTTGTTTTCTATAATTGACTGGTACGAGTTTTTATATTTGGATACAAGTTTTTTATTGGAAATAGGATTTGAGAATTTCCTCCAGTTTATGGGTTGTCTTGTCACTTTCTTAATGGTGTCTTTTGAAGTACAATGATCTAATTTTGATTAAATTCAATTTATCAATTGCTTTCCTTTCATCACTTGTGCTATTGTTGTCATATCTATTCTTCTTATATAGTTCCACACTGCATTTGGTCTTGGAACAACATGGGATTAGGGTCCCCGACTCCCCATATGTAGTTGAAAAATCTCAGTATAACTTTTGACTCCCTTAAAAGTTAACTAGTGGCCCCTCAGTATCCATGGGGTATTGATTCCAGGACCCCTTTGGGTACCCAAATCCATGGGTGCTCAAGTCCCATATAAAATGGGCATAGAATAATGCATGCAAGTCAGCCCTCTGCATCCATGGGTTCCCAACAGGGAATTCAAAATACTGTTTCAGAACCTTTGGTTTGTTGAATCCACAGGTGTGAAACCCTGGGATATGGAGGACTGACCCTATATTTATTTTAAATAATTTTTGTATAAGTGGACTCTTGCGGTTCAATCCTGTGTTGTTCAAAGGTCCACTGTGTTTTATTATTTCTTTTTCAGGAAGGAAATATCTGATATTGAGAACATTTTAGAGTCTCCAGGTAAGGCAGGAACTTGACACAAAATTAATTTGAAATTTCAAGTTCCTGATTGCCCAACCTTGATGACCTCACTACACGTTTCTTTAGTCAATGTTATATATCACCATAGCTGAACTTCTATGGTTTAAACAAAAAGACACTGGATCTTCTAGACCTTTCATCACATTGAGGAAAAATAACCTTTTTTAAAAACAGGAACGTGCCCACTTTTACTCTTCTCTTCACTGCTCCATATTTGCAAATGGTTTTCTTGGACTTCAAAGAAACAGAAAAGTAAAATTTTAAGCCACTCTTTCATTTTTCTTTCTTCTTGAAAACACTGAACGTATATCACTTATATCCTTCTTCCCAGAGGGACCTGAGAGTCTGAGAGGGTGGGGAGGAGCGTTAGCAAGAAAATTGGCTCTCAGGTGGGTTGAGATGAGAAACGACGTCAGACTCAGCTAACCAGACCAGAGAGTATACTGAAAGGAATTCCAGACAGGAAGACAAGAGAGAGAAGCCTGTTCCTCTCAGCCCCTGGGGTTGGGAGAAAGAAGGAAAATCATATAGCAGAAGGTTCTCCACCCCTGAGACCCCTCCTTGATAAGGCCAATCCCAAAGAAGACAATGTCTTCAGAAAAACCCAGCAAGTTGGGGGCAGGCGGGGTTGGGAGGAGGAGGGGTCCCAAAGCCACTAGGATTTTTCCCCTTTCCATGGTTTGGACTCTGGGAAGAAATTATCTTGAAGGATGTGTCCTCTTGATACTTTAAATTAGGACATTGCTATATCAAAGTAACCCAGTCAGGGTAGCATGTTTGGGAAAAGTAGGTCTTGGGGTTTAGCAAGCAAGCCCTAGCTAGCCCCAGTTCCTGTTTGGCATGGACCAAGTCCCCTCAAACCTCAAAACTTGGCCATGGTGCCCACTAGCAGCTTCCACCGCAGTATGAAGTAAATAGACAGCAACTATGTAGTGGGTATCTAGGCTTGAATGGATGAAGGCCATTAGTACTTCCAGGATCAAAGAACATAGGAAGAAAAACACTACCCTTTTTTCTGCTGGAGTTGCAGGTGGAGGGAAAAGGAGAATCTAGATTGATTCTCAGTGATGCCAATAGAAGCTTAGTATCCTAAGAAGCCCGTTTAAAATACTGAATTTGAAGTCATACAGGGATGTATAAGTACAGCTTTCATCAGAAAAATAGAATCAGTATGTTGTATATATTGTACGAGAGGTATTGCATGGAATTGGCTTGCACAATCACAGGGCTGGCTAAGCAAGACTGAGGTCTGGAGGGGAGGCTACCCAGAAGGGTAGGCTGTAATGCTCAGGCATGCACAGAAGCCCTGCTCCAGAGGCAGCATTTCCTCCTCTTTAGGGAAGCTCCAGCTCTGCTCAGAAGACCTTTCAACTGCTTGGATCAGGCCCACCAGATTTATTTAGGATAATCACTTTCACATAAGTCGACTGGTAATGGACTTCAATTCCCTCTACAAAATGCCTTCACAGCAATACCTAGGTTAGTGTTTGACTGTTTGGTTACAATACCCAAGCCAAACCGACAGGTAGAACTGACTACCCCGGGCAATGATGTTCATTCTCCCACCATACCCTCTATCTATGAGTAGGCTTCCAAGAGGAAGACGCATCATAAAATAAAGGAGCCATTTCTTCTTTTCACAACTGAGTTGCCCCTGACAATACATGTAAATTCAATTCTGCATGAGAAAGTTAGAGGGATGCTTCAATGTGGTCTGTGGGACCACTATTCCCCACCTGGAGCCGAGTCCAAGTATTAAGGCAGGATCTTTTTTAGCAAATGAGTTCTATTTCAGACTTCTGGCTTCCAGAACTGTAAGAGAATAGATTTCTGTTTTTTTAAGCCACCAGGTTTGTGGTCATTTATTATGGCAGCACTAGGACAGTTGTACAAGCATACTGTAAATTTTGCTTTATTTAAACAACTTGAAGAAGTATATTGGAACTACTGCTATCTCAAGCCATTCTTCAGGCAACTTTTGTTTCAGAGCACTCTTTTTCCTTCTCCTTAAATAAGAAAACAAATATGACTAAATAAGTGTCCTTAAGAGGAGTTTTTAAAATATACTTTAAGTAGTTCTAGGATTTGGGCTTTGCTATTTTAAGATGGTTTTAATTTTGTTTTTCTTTCTGATCACTGAGGAAGCACATTCTTCACCTCAAGTAAATAGTATCACCAAGCATGGGCCAAGGTCAAGTTTCCCCTTTTCCCTCTCTCTCTAAAACAATGTTTCATCAAGTCTCAGCACACCTCCAATACATATGTGTGTGTCTCTCTCTATACTGCTGGCATCCGCAATCTCTAATCGTTCTGCTCCTATTATTTCTTCCCTATAAGTCCCTCAGTCAGATTTTAAAATCTCACTCAGATCTTGGTCCTCCACCTCTCCGCCCCCAACTTAAAAATCCTCCAAGGTTTTCTATTGCCATTAGCAGAGTACAAAAATCCCTGAACGTACCAGTACTATCTGGGCCCTGCCGACATCGCCAACCTTGTCTCATACTCTGTCACTCTCTTTTGCTCACTATGTCCCAACACCTCTGGCCTCTTTTTGAAATGCAGCAGGCATTTGCTGTTCTTACAGAACATTCTTCCCTTGGATCTGGCTGGTATCTTCTTTGTGGGCAAGTATCCCCTCAGATGTCACATTTTCAGAGCTTTCCCTAATACTTCCCAGGTCATTAACTCTTACGATAACCCTGCTATTTTTGTCATTGCATTTATCACAAACTATAAATATGTGGTTGATCGCTCACTTAGTTGTTGCCTGTCTAAATTGACCAGAAGGTAAACTTCTTGAGAAGTAGAACTTTGCCACTTGTATTTATTTTTGTATCTTTAGCACTTAGAACAGTACCTAGTACATAGTAAATATTCAATAAATATTTACTGGAAGGGTAAATAAATAAATATTAAAACAGAACATGATGTGCTGTGCTGTATCTACATGAGCTACAAGAATACATAACTTCATATATAAACTAATTAAAATCTGTTAACTTCCATCATTCTGACTTTTAATGCCTCCATCTTCTATGTATACCTCTCTTAACAACCTGTTTAATGACAATCCCAATCTTAACAACTCTATGGCCATTCTTTAGCAGAGGATACAAAAGCCATTAAGAACGTTACAAGTTTTTCTTTTGCCTTACAGCTCAATTCATCTGCCATTTGACTTTCATGTTCGAAGAGTCCTCCCGAGGCAGCAAAACTCCTGTGTGGGCATGGCTGACACCATGGCCACCATGTGGGTAATTTAAAATAACATTTGCTGGTTTGGGAAGCACAGGGTAACATGGACAGGATTTACATTTCCAGTTAATTTGAGCTGTTTGGGTCGAGAAGAAAGCAGCTAACTGTGAGAATAAAACGCAGGGAGTAAAGCAATTGTTCTGTGGAAAGAGCCTGGTTGGAAAATGTTTCTAAGAATGTTTACTTTGGACATTTCACAGAACAGAGTTCCTTGTGAGATGTGTTCACCAAGCTTCTAGTGAGCAGCCCACAATGTCTGGTACAAAAGAGTGAGTATTGGAAGGAAGGGCTACGTTTTAAAGGCACGCTCGTTGCCCATTTCAGACACCAATGCCTCATTAAGAACCATTGGTGGGTGTGAAACGTGGAGGGAAGTCTGGGTTCTCAGGGTCTTGTAAAAAGGCTCCCCAAAGCCAAAGATCAGACTCTCACTTCTCAGGGTTGATTCTGGCTCCAGTCTCTCTACTAGAGTACTTTGGAAAATTGTAGTTATCATTGAAAAGCAAAGCAAAGCAAAGCAAAGCAAACCAAAACCCAGCAACTGGGAAAATGAGAAGAAGAAGGCCCATTATTATTATTATTATTTTTATCTAAGTTTAAAACCATCTGTGTAACAAGGCCTTACATGCTTTCACATTTCCGCCCTACATTTGAGGGTGGCAAGAAGTCATCAGCCTGCCTTAGCGCAATGTCACCCTAGTCCTGAGGTGGGGACGCCCTAGAAGTAATGCCCAGTGGTGAATTAAATGCACCAAAGTTTCCTTTGCAGTTAAAGTTTGCTTGAGCAAAATTACTTCACTTTCTAACATTTGACTTTCTGTACTGTAACTGGCACTAATGGTAGTAAATCTCCCCAGATAAAAGTACTCATTATGAAGGGCTGGAAGGTGTAGAATTAGGACTGCTGCATCATAAATTTAGGATTTTAGAGGCTGAAAAGCAGATAATTGTGACTATTAACAGCCATGTTTTAAATATTTGTTTAAGCAATAATAAGACTTGTCATCTTAAAAAAAAACACTTGCAGTGTTATCAATGTATTAAAATGTATTGAATTAAAAATAATGCTTAGAGATCTCAGCATCATGATATAGAGATACATCTTATAACACATAAGTATATATAAAATTATACCTTGTACTTTTGTATTGTATAAAATATATAAGAACAAGTGTATATATAAAATAGAATAGAATAATCTATAATATAATATATACTCACACATATACAAGGGCTGTTAATGAAGTATCCAGCCATGTATTATGATAAATAGAGGCATTTAAGGCATTTGTGACTGGATTTTTTCCAGAAAGCCCTCTATATATGTAGGCACAGTATATTTAATGTTTAAAATTTTGAATGAATGATGTTTGGTAATTTACAACATAAAAGAGAGAATGACACTAAGAGTCGGTGTGTAAAACTAAAAATTATATAAATTAAAATGCTTTAAAAACCAATACATTTTTTATAGCACTTTCTATTCTCAAAGAAGTTTAAGTTTGAGATAATAAGAAAAAGTCACAGGCTAAAGAATCTAAAAGATATATGGACCGAAAGGATGGAAAAACTCTTAAAATATAGCCTAATAGTAAGTGCCCAGGAGAAAATGATACCTTTTTCAGTAAAATATTTCCTTTTAAATCTTTTCAAATATATATGTACATATATAATTATACCACATATGTTATACATATCATATATAAATGTGATAGCTAGCTAACTATATAAATATAGATACAGATAGATATAGAGATAGAGATAGAGACAGAGATATCTAGATATAACAAGCTTAGGAATTTTGGATTAAATGCTTCTTAAATTTCAAAAGGTAATTAAAATATAAAACTATAAAATTATTAACTTTACTTAAAAGTACACAAGTTTCTGTTTAATGGATTTAGTAAAGTGAAATTTGCTAGATGTTAAATAATGAGGCAGAAATCATATACCAAGTCATATCTTGGTAGTCTACTGCTTTGAAACTCATTGAATTTGGTACTTGACACATTTTTATGTGAAAATTTTGTCTGGATACTGGTTGTTTGTTTGGTCCTCGACACACAAGCTAGAACTTGGTGTTGATTGCCTCGTGACTCACTAACAGGTGAAGTTAAGTTTTTATTTTACTTAATCTAAGTATTCATTAATTTTTAAGTTTATTTCTCCTGTAAAGTAATGATATACAACCCTATCCTTGTACATATTGCCTTAAAAATAAATGTGCATTGTCTTTGGTTTGGGAACACATTAAATTTATTTACATTATTCCTTCTGGGAAAAATTTGTTGCTCAGTGTGATGGATATATTCATCGTGCCTCCTGGAACCAATCAACGATGAGTTCCCAGGTACCACTCTAAAGGGAGATGCTATTATTTCTTAATTCACTGTAGTTAAAGGAAATGTTGATGAAATGAAACCATTTTAGAGAGTTTGGAAACTGAGCTATTTGAGCTTTTCTGTACACTGAAGGCAGAACGAACCCTCTGCTTTACCCGTGATTGAAAGCCACCACCTTCCTAAAATTTAGATCTTAGTGTGGTTAAAATGCATGAGTTGGAAATTTAAAAGCCAACTGATATCAAACTCACCCATTAGAGGAGACTATAAATGTGTGTAGAGCAGCATAATTGCAGTGCAAATGCTGATAGAATGCAGTTGTAGCCCACACTTCAGACGCTGTACCTCCATATTCTAAGCCACTTTTGACGTCAGCTGTAGCTGGTCAAGACAGTGGATGCATTATCTTTTGGGTCAGTGGTGTCCCACCTTTTGGCTTCCCTGGGCCACATTGGAAGAAGAATTGTCTTGGGGCCACACATAAAATACACTGACGACAACTGATGAGCTAAAAAATTGGTCCGTGCATAATTTTCATTATGTCTTAGGAAAGTTTACGAATTTGGGTTGGGCCACATTCAAAGCCATCTTGGGCCACATGTAGCCCGTGGGCCACAGGTTGGACAAGCTCGGTTTAGGTTTTCCTCCCAGGAGCATTTTGAAAGCTGCAGGAGCCCACTGGCCCGCTGCAGGCCTACAGCCTAGAACTGTAGAGAGCGAATAGCCCTACAGCAGCCACTCTTAGCCAAGGGAACCTTACAGGTGGAAGGGAAAGTTTCTAGCCTCCCATTTTCCAGCAAATTCTTGCAAGCTTCTCTAGAGTATTCAACAACTTTGCCCACATCGGTGACCTCCACACACATTCATATACTGTCTTCCTGCTTTCTCTCATCCTCCCTGCTTTCCCACTTCTGCTTCCTGGGACCCACTCCCACATCACCTACCTGAATCCAAGTCCTTGTCTCAGTGGAACCCAAACCAAGCAACCTCGCCCTAGGCTGTACCTCATTTCCTGGGGGAAGGACTGGTATGCAATAATCCTTTACTTTTGGCTTAGGGTCCATTGACCTCATTTTAATCTGCTTGGAAATTGTTCTAGGAGCAGCCAGAAAGATATTTCATAAAACTCTGAAGAGTCTCCCTTATTTCCTTAACATCGTTTATTTTAGTTTGCTCAACATTGTTTTCATTCACTGTGGAGGTTTCACATATTGTTTTATTGCTTATTTACATGTGGTTCAAATATTGCCATGCAGAGGAACTGTAATTAGTAGTATGTGCTGCCCCTCACTACTGGGTAATGCACACCAACACATGCTGAGTTTATTGTGTTAAATAATAGAATCGGTCATTTAGGTAGATATCTTCAGTGGAGGATTTATGTATGGGTTTAAGAGTGGTTAGTGAAATTTGTGAGAGGTCCTAGGTGAGCTAAGAGCAAAATATTATTTTTCCAATTAAAAATAGTGGAATACAGGCTCTAGTGATCTGAAGATGTTCTATCCAACATTTTTTAGGAACATTAGATATGAATGAGAGTGATTCTTATGTGCTCACTTCCTCTAATTATTGGACACTACTAGTATTTCCCCCAAAGATACTAATAACTTAATATTTTAGCCACAGTGACTTAGCTAAACGCACAATAAATAATAGTCAAACTCAACACTTTGTGTTCCTTCAGCCATTTTTGCCAGGCTGTGAATAAAGGAGAATATGACAAACGATAATCCGACCCTCTGAGATGGAAATTAAATGGGAGAACAAGTAGTTGTACAATAATATATTAATAATGTATCTTACATATTATACCATATATACATATATAATGTGCACTGTAGAACAGATATTAAAATAAAATAAAGTATATAATTATAAAGATCGAATTAAATATTATCACACTTTTGCTCAGAATAGGAAGGTTTAAATGTTATTTTAAATTTGCTTTATTCCCTTTGCATGTATGCTTATTTAATAATGATAGAAATGTGTATAAAATCACTTGGGTAATTGTGGTATCCAAATAAAAATACAAGTATTCACCTCTCTGTGAGTATTTGGATAATTTTAAATGCATGAATATATAAAAAATAACCACACATATACACATGCATGATTTCTGAGAGAAAGAGAGAGAGACAGAGGGAGAGAGATATTTTTTAGTCTTTATACCCTTTGAATGAAAATAACTGGAGTTTCCTTTGGTTTATTTGGGTAAACAATTTAAAAGGATGTACTAATTATCTTGTAGAATCTAATTATGAAAACATTTTAAGTCAAGTTCAATTAAATTATTAGTGTTTGATATTATTTTCAGATTCTTTAAGATTTCATTTTTATTTGGATATATAAAATTAAAAATATATAGAGGATGACAATAAATGAATACACATTGTAAGAAAGGAAAAAATGAATTAAAATTGTAATAATATATACCAATTACAAAAGATGAATACAAGTTATGTTTGACTTCTGCGATTACTAGTGGTGCTCAAAGTGGTTACCATCAGCATCCAGACATTTCTGATTATGGCGAACTACTGCTTGAGCAACATTGACCAAAGTGTCTGCCTGTATTGCTGTGCATGCCATTTCAATTTCTTCCTCAAGTATCGCCCATGTAGCTGGTTATCTATGCTACACCACATCCTGTAAGGTCCCCCATAAGTAGAAGTCAAGAAGTGTTAAGTCAGGAGAACATCGGGGAAATTCAGACAACGTTCATGAATTTCGAATACCACTTGAAAATGGTCTTGTGCTCCTCGAATGACAGCCATGCTTCTGTCATTTTCTTTGACTGTCTTACCTGTTGCATGGTGACACTAGCATTCATTTGATTAATGCCATCTTTTGAGCGAACGTCATACTACACATTGCTACCATAATTCAATTCAACCTCAAAAAGTAATACATAGATAACATCTTTTAAAATGTGTATACATTTTTTTGGCACTCTCGGTATGAAATGACATTAAAAATTGCTTATGACTACTTAAGGCAGAGGAAATCACAGAACTATAAGACCCTCCTATCTCCTGTGCCCTTAAAATACCTCATAAAGCAGCATGATCTGATCTATCACATATATTCCATCTTCTAATTATCTCTGCAATCCAAATTCATTTATTATTTATTTTTTATGAAGTACTCAGTCTGGCAATGTGAATGCCTGGGGAAAAAAATCATCTATATCAGACATTTATAAAAATTATTAGAGGAACTTTTTTTAAAAGATAAAGTTGACCACCATTTGATTTTGAATTGTCTTTATACTGTTCCAGGAGGAAGATGCAAAACTGAGCTCAGCCAAAACAATGAGGTGGACCTGTAAGCCAGCACTTTGGACCATCATGGGATTCGCGCTTGGCTGGAAACCCTACCACAGAGCAGCTACAGAAAGAATTAAGAGACCATCAAAAAGTCAAACAAGCTACACTCCTGTGAGTTTGGGGAGAAACAAGACACTTAAACATTCCTGGTATGGTTTCCTTGGAAACGTTCATAACAACTCTGTAATACCATGGGGTTTCTGTTTTCTTAACCCTTCAGGGCATCAACTGAATGAAAGCTTCCTTGAGGAAATATTTCAAGTAAGTAGGTGGACTGGAATAAATTAAACTCAGTGATGTGTGGCCTTCTGACCCTTCTCACAGTCTAGGAGGTAGGTGCCAGCAGGTCAGGGTGGGAGAAATGAAGCAGGAGTGAGCCACGTATAAATTCCACGTTGACTTCCAGGAGAGTTTATTCCATAAAAGAGTGGCACTGGCACTATTTAGAGGTGACTTGGGTGGAAAAATAACAAACACACCAAGCAAATAAAAACTTAAATAACCTTTGGAAGTCCTCATCAAATATAATTAGTGAAGGGGAAAATCCGAACCCAAAGAGTTGTGTAAAACTACATTGTCCAAAATGACAGAAAACAGCTAGTAGCCCTTAAATCACGTGGATCCAAAATAAAAGAAAGATGTAGGAAAATTTTATGGGGCCAATTCTATCTAACTTATAACTCACAGGAAATACTTCAGAGCAATCATCTTACTTGATTATTTGAGGAAATATGCAGTTAGGGATGGTTGAGATGGGAAAGACCAGGAATATTGCAGTCATTAAAAATTTTAAAGTGTATTACAAGAAACACAATTATTAAGACGTTTAATTATTTGTCATGCACTAAATAAAATAATTAGATTACAATAACTATAGTGATAGTAATACCTATAAGAATAATAATAGTAAGAAGATGAGGAAGAAGTAGAGAAAAGAGAATAATGTCTTCCACTAATTTAAAGTAGTCAAAAGTATCAGTAACATCTATGAGACCTTTTATCAGTTGGAATTAATTATTCAGTAAAAATATGATCTGATCTAAACATAGATTATGTTTTTCTTAAATTATTAGCATTCAGAAACACTGTGGGTCTAGAGTAAGTCAACAAACATCCCACTCAAATGTTTGTTAATGACTTCGCCCAAGATTAATAGTCTTCACCAATCACCATATAATCAATTTATTTAAATATCTGTTTAATTAGTAAGTTAAATTTAAAAAGTCTTCTTAATCTACACTGATGAGCTAATATTTACCAATCCAAAAACCCAAAGAACTCTGTTACATAGAATCTTGATTTAAGGGAGTTTGGATGTAACCAGACTCAAATTATTTGAGTTAAACATATTTACATATAATTATTTGAGGATAGTTACAAGCTCACAACACTTGTGTTTCCTATAAATTTGACTACTATTAGTACGATTAATGAGAATAGTCAATGATTGTTAATATCAGCAATTTCTCTACATCTCTAAACTATTCAAAGAGGAACTTTATTAGCAATTTACTTTTCTTTTCTTTTTTTTTTATATTAGATTTTATTCATTAAACAGTGGGGAGTCATTGAAGGTTTTTTTGTTTTTGTTTTTTTTTTGTTTTAGTATTTCCCTGGCTGGGAATTGAACCTAGAGCCGCTGCATTGAGAGCGCCAAAGCCTAGCCACTACACCACCAGGGAACCCCCAGATACTTTTTTTCAGATTATTAAGAACCATTTACAGGCCAAGTGATCTATGTTATCAGAATATGTAAATATTATAATATTTTAACTATAGACTCACACAAATTGAAATATGTGGGCAGTCTATAGAAATCATAATCCTCAATTCTTGTTTTTTACCTTTAGGCTCTTCAGGCTTGTGACCATTAGGAATGTGGCTTTTGTTCATATGTAAAAGAAGGCAGAGGGTGGCCCCTCCGTATTATCCTTTCAGACACACAGACCTCACTACCTCATCCAATGAGGCCCCAAATATTTTCATTAATGCCACACTCTGCTGCGGAATTAGTAAGAATGCTGTCTCGTGGTATGGCAAGCAAGAGGAAACATGTTTGGAGGGAGAAGTTGTACAAGTACAAATTACTTGTCTTTTATTAACCAATTGCGTTCCACTTTACTGGAACACTATTGGTTAATGAAGTACAAGTTTACCTATTACTTATTTGATGCATGTGACAAATTTATTGACTCTGTTGCAAGATAAATGGGTAAATCGCCCAGTGTCTGAATGGTTCTTTTCATTTCCGTCTGAGAAAAGATCTTGGTTTCCATTTAACACCTGTTTCCTACCATACAGACTGTAAGTTCTTCCTGGTACATCTGACTTTTTTCACCTACCTGACACATTCCCATAAGATGCTGGGACAGAGTGAAGGCATGAAACATATTACAGAATTCTGTGTCCACCTATGACAAAGTAAAGTTTCCTGACAGATTACTCTTTAAAACCCTTCAATGAATTCCCATTGCATGAGGGAGAGAGTTGTCCAGGCGATTGTCCAAGTGTTACATTATATAGGACCCAAAACAATTTGAATGGGAAAGAACAAGTAAGAAAGAGTAATGAATGACAACAATGTAATAATACATTTCATGAAAATCACATGTGATCAGGAAGGTAATAGCATGTCCTTCTAGAATTCATGGAGATAACTGTCTATACAATTGGCTAAGGAAAATCTAGATTAGAGACATCACAATTTTTCTTACGGATTTGCCAAGAAAATGTATTGCCTATGAAACTTCACAATATGTGACAAGATCTTTATATAATGCAAGTGTGGTGTTTTAGGCAAGTGAGCATCATGCCCATATCCAAAGAGAGAAGAAAGAGACGGGACAATACATTGAAAGGAATAAGGCTGACATTCCATCACTTAATTATAAGCAGGTCTGACCCATTAGCAAACAGGAAGCCCTATACAAATTACAACTCCCCAGGGAAACCATTCAGCATTTTTTTGTGCTTATTCATTGCTATTGATATTGTTGTGTATTTTATGTATTTCCTCTGTCACTGCCCATGTACACATACTAACTAAACGTCCTGATAATCCTGTTTTCTCTGTGTTCCAATATGCCTGATTCCTGACACAGGCTGAGCCACCTGCTTTTGGACCTGTCAGCTCTTTTCATTTCTGGCCAGGACAGATACCCTTTATCCTAACAAAGTCGGCAGCAGCCCCAGACTCCTGCACCTACCCACACAGTCTCTGCCTCGGAATTCTAGCCCTTAACCCTGATGGCTCACACAGAGCCCAGGCCACCATGTTATGTATCAGTTCATGAAGAAATCTGAAACCCTTAGAAGAGAAATGAAATAGGATGGTGAAAAAACATGGTAGAACGATGGCAAAGCTCAGTAGAACACAATGATAATAATCAATGAATAAGCATATTACCGTTTCCAAGAGGTTTAAAGCACATTATCAACAATCCTAAAATTAAGGCCGTAAGAACGGGAGGGAAGCAGTGGGTGGTAAAGGGATTGGCAGAGGGACAGCATCGGAAAAGCAATAGTAGAAGATATTTTAAAAAACAAAACACAAGCATCCGTTAATGCAATTCCTACAAAAGAGAATATAAAACAAAGGAGAAAAAAGAATGAACAGACACGAATGTATAAACTACCATTAGAACAAAAAAACAGAACTCACTGAGCAGTTTGAGCAGTTTCAGGTTTCAATTATTCTTAGTTATGTAATTCTTCCACTAACGGGGACCTTCCCAGAAAGAAGGTAATTACTAGTGTGGCAATTTTATAAATAACAGCTCAAAGAATGAGCACATATCACCATTCTCTAAATGTTACAAGTCTTCCTGTTCCCCGTCACCCAGAGCCATCTTCTAAAAACAGGTCTGGGTATGCTCCTTTCCTGTTGAAAATCCTCTATCATGCACTAGTGCTAAAATAAGTTCCTAACCTTGTTCCTGGAATTCAGAGTTCTCTTGTAACTGACCTACGACTCTTTCCCACATTTACATGGCCTCTTAATTTCACTTCCCACACTTCTTACGCTCGCCAAGACAAACTGCCACCCACTGCCTGTGCACACAGTTCTGCAAGTCCCTCAGGCCTCCCAGTTCTTCCACACGATTCCCCATTTAGTCTCAGGTGTCATTTACGGCACATGTCAAAAGACACTTCTTCCATGAAGAAAAGTGCAGGTAATTAATTCCTGGCTTCCCCTAATTCTCCCACATTTCTGTATGTATGCATCTTAGGAATGTTCTCTCTTCCTGCCTTGTATGAATTTCAGGTGTGGAAGCATGGAGGTGTGAATGGATAAATTCATGCATCCAAAAACATTTCTACAACGATGCCATATGAGTGGTAGAGTCTAAGATGTGGGACTACGTTGGAACTGCCTCCGACGTCAGGGAAATTCGTGTTTGAAGCCAGGCTCCCTTCATTGTCTAGTTGCCACCTGGAGTAAGTTTTACTTAACCTCTTTCAACTTACTTTATCTTATTGAGGCAGAAGTAGGAAGAGGAAGAAGAGGAGAAAGTAAAGAAAAAATTTAAAAATGAGGAGGGAGGATGGTAATAACATTAGCATAGTCTTTGGGAAATAAAATATATTCAATTATATTCATCATTAACAATATCAACATTTACCAATTAACACTAATATAAAAAGTATTAGAGGTAAACCCTTGCAGGTTCAGTTTTAAACACCCTATGATGCCTAATGTATACAAGCACACAACTCCTACTGGCTGAAGGAGGGTATGTCTATTTTATGCTTTATTTATACTAAGTCAGTAAGGCAAGAGTATGCCCAGAATTAATGGACACCAGACATGCAACTTGCAAATGACGGGAGCATTCTCAAAAGAAAGACGTGGTAAAGAGGGTGGCAGCATGGAGAGTAAAGGTCAGCAGCAAACAGTGAATAACTCTAGTAAAACTGTACACAATTCAATATCTGTAAAATAAAACTGATAAATTAGAGCAGGTGCTTGTAATGTCTGATCCATGAATGGGCCTCCGGGGCCTGGGAAACCTCCTGAAATTGCATGCAGTGTTTGTAAATGACATACAAGCCATAGCTTTCATCAGACTCCCAGCAGGGTTTGTGCCTCAAAAAAAGAAACACTTTTTAGAGAATGAGCATATCAGAAAGGTCAATTAGAGAACACAAGAACAAGATAAGATTTTGGCTTAATGTGGGGGTGTTGCTGGGAATATTTAACAGAGACTGTAAGTGCTGCAAATGTGAAGCTTCTAAACGGAAACCAAAGGGAATTATGGTCTTAAGGATGGAAAACATCTGCCTTTTACTTCCCTCATGAGAGAGAAAAATTATTAATTTTTATGTGTGGAACGTTGTCAGGAGATGAATTAGCCAAAAGGGTGAAGCTCATTGGAAGCAGATTAGAAAGGAGAAAAAAAAAAGGGAAAAGAACAAAATTGAAAAATTTTCATGTATGTGAGAAACTAACATGCACTTGATAGAGCATAGAAAATAGAAAGAGTTTAAAAGGAGAGATCAGGGAGCTCCCTGGTGGTGCAGTGACTGGGCTTCTGCACTCTCAATGCTGTGTGGGTTCGATTCCTAGCCAGGAAACTATTTCCCGCCCCCCAAAAAATAAAAATAAATAAATAAAAGGAGATATTAAAAATGTTTACGTATAGAACAAAAACACAAA
The DNA here is from genome assembly GCA_004026885.1 of Lyroderma lyra. NCBI lineage: Eukaryota > Metazoa > Chordata > Mammalia > Chiroptera > Megadermatidae > Lyroderma > Lyroderma lyra. The sequence goes on along the minus strand of PVJL010002132.1, from coordinate 56,881 downwards.
CAAAAACAAATAAATATCTTATTGAAATAAAATAAACACTGGCTCTTAAAAATGCAATATAGTATATACTTATAAAGCCTTACTTCTACCTATTATGTGTTTCACTGGAAGAGGTTTGTGAGTAAACATAGTAATATTTAAGAAACCAATATTACCTTAACTGTTCTTTCACATTAATTACTATTTACTGCAACTCTTAAAAAGGTACAATTTCTAAAAATTAAATCATGTCAATACCTTTGTATCTTTTATAGTATCAGACCCTTAAAGCAACTCTGGATCTACACAAAATTAGTGATATTGACTTATACTGTATATTTTCTAAGAAACAACTCTACCTCAGTCAGGAACCATTTGGGAGAAAATAAAACCTTGTAATTAATCGCAATATCTAACAATCATGTATTTGCTCTCTGTAAATTAAAAAAATAAAACCATGTTTAGCATTTTAGCCATTCTTATTTTTCAAATATTATGTCCCACTTAAGGTAATTCAAGCATACATAAACTTACAAAATCCAAATTCAATTTCATTTCCACAATATATTTAGAGTGTGCATCAAAAAGATTTAATTATATCACATAAAAACTTTGCATTATTATCTTTTTTGAAACACTGATTATATTGTTACATGTAATTATTTGACTCTTAAATGTTTAGAAAAAAGAAGAGGAATATAGCTTATATAGATCAAAAGAATCTGTCAATATAATGTATTTCCACATAGCAGCAGTTTTAAATAATATGAAGATGCACAGACTTTACTTTTACTGTAAAAGATAAAGTCAGTTATAAAACACTGGTATAAATCTAAAACCCTTGAGACATCTTTGCTAACGTAATATTGGATTCCTGAAATCAAGAAGAAAGTCCCCTGGGAAACACTGCTGCCAAAGACTTAGCCCCTGCAAATCAACTTAGCCAGGAATTACCATTCCAAATGAATAGAAGTAGTCAAATGCTGAGCCCAGAACCAGCTACATAATTTGCAGGACTTAGGGCACAATGAAAATGCTGAGCCCTTTGTTCAAAAATTAGTAAGTATTTTCGATGGTGACAGTAGAGCATTCACCAAGCCCAACGCAGGGCCCTGTGTGACGTCGGAGGTTATGTGTTCATGAGGTGGGTCCTGCCATAGATCCACTTCATAAGCCTAGTCAGAGCTCTCTAGAGTCAGACACCATGATCCTTTCTATGGGACCTTAGGTGCCAATGGAGAAGTCAAACCTCCATTATAAAATAAGTACTACGTTGATAAAAGATGTAGTAACTGATTATAGTCTTTCTAGTGTGTTATGGAAGAATCAAGCGTCTACACACATAACTTTAGGTAGGTGTAAAGGTAAAAAAGAAGACATATGGGAACTTTCATCAGTTCCTGGCAGTGACATGCAACACTTTTCCACTAAAATCTCTTCCAACCCCAGACAACAGTTGCCCAGTGAAATGCCAGATCAATGTGAAAGGCAGTACTTGGGAAGGGGGAGCCCCGCCGAAGCAAGTCCCTAAAGACTTTTAACTCCAAGATGACAGAAAAGATAAGCTCTTGGACCTGAAGTTTCCATGGTAGAACTCCAGGAGGAATAGGAAACCAGATGAAGATTCAAAAAAATTTTGAAAACTCAAAAGTAATAATCAAATCTGAGGCGCTTGCGTGCATATAAACTGTAATGGGTGACTATGAAGAATTCATAAAACGTCACTGCCGTCCCTTACTTTTAAGACTTCTTTCATAAGGCATATTGGGTTAAGTTTTAATGGACAGGCGATCTCAAGGCAAAGTAAGACATGCCAGGTCTATATTCACAGACACGTGCGCATTCTTCAATCTTAGTGGCCACCATCGAGGGGGTTAGCATCTGTTGCAGTGTACCTTTGTTGAAAGGTGAAATTTTTAGTTATCAATAATATTTTGGAACATCACATCTGTAATCACAAGAGTAACTATAAAAAGGACAAAATCCCCTTGAATTAGAATGAATTTAAATAACTCCTGCTTTTTTTTTTTAAGATAGGAGCTTCTTTTATCTGAATAACCCACTTTTGTTATACAGAATTATCTGATGTGTACTCAGCTGACTTCAAACTTTATTACCTGGTGACATCTGCATTTCTTCCAAATTTTAGAAGTCAGATTTGGTCAGGAAAACTCTAAGGTAACTGCAGAGATTTCTTAAGATACTCTACCTCCCTGAGCCATGGCCAATATTTTCCTGACAGAGAGCCTACATTGGATTTAAGGAATATCCATAGTTATAGGAGGATAAATGGTGACCAATTACATTTATTTACCACTTTTTCACCGCAGTGCACCAGAAACTGTGCTAAACACTCTCTATGCATGATACTTTTAATGTTCAAAATATTTCTGAGATGGTACTGATAAGATTTCCATTTCATAGGTTCTATTCACCATTCCATGTACAAATGAGGAAACTGAGGCTTTGAGAGATTATGAAAACTGCCCAAAGTCTCACAGCTGGTGGATAGTTCAAGAATCAGACTTGCTTGTAACGAGACCTAAAAATGCTGACTTAAACTAATGGGGTTTACATTTTTCTCTTTTAACAAAAAGTCTGGAAGCAAAGTTAGCAGCCCAAGAACATCAGCTAGAAGTGATTTGTTTGTTAAATCATTGCTGCGAGATAGCTGCCCCAATTCTAGAGACAAGTTAGCATTTTAGGAAGGAAGGAAGGAAAGGAGGGAGGGAGAAAGGACGGAAGGGAGGAAGGAAGGAAGTTCAGAATCAACTGAGGAATCCAAATAGTTTTTAAGCACATGAAAAGCACAATGTCAATGATCAAGCTGATGGGAGGATATGCCTTCAGATGAGTCTGCTATTTTCTTTTATCCCATGTCAATCACTAACATGAACACTGGACAGCCTATGCCTCCTTCATAATAGCCAAACTGACCGTCAGAAGGGGCAGAGCAGAAAAATGCCCAGCAGAGAGGTTCGTCCTGAAAAGGGCTGAGCTCAGGGCAATGAGTCCCCACTGCCCAATTCACCAGTACGCAAGTCATTCCTCCAGTCCTGGGTAGAAGTGGGCTAAGGTGCTTCCCCCAAATTTCATATCCCTTCCTCTTCATTAAAAGACAGACAGGTCTTTCCCCAAGCATCAATGTTTGAAGTTTTCAGAAGAGGAAACTGGAGCGTGGACTCTGAGCTATGCTGCTTGCTTGCGTAAATCCTGACTTGCCCACCTCCTAGCAGAGCTGGGTGTCTCCTCTTTAATAAGTGGCTAATCCAATCTCTCTCTGTGTCTCTCTGTCTCTCTGTCTCTGTCTGTCTGTCTGTCTGTCTGTCTGTCTCTCTCTCTCTCTCTCTCTCTCGTAGGCTTGTTATAAACACTAAATCAGTTAAGAAATATAAAGCACTTAGCATAATGCCTAGAAGATATTAGGTGATCGACATAGGTTAATTATAATGCAATTACCTTATTCAAATGCTAAGCTATATTTCTCTGTATATGTGTATTTCGGTTTTGAATCATCTTTAAAACATTTTATATTAGCAATTGCTAGCAAGTAAATGCCAGCAAACCACCACATTTTCATTATTTTAGATCACCAAAGCATCATCACAGGGCTTCTTTTACTTATTTTCACCTAAGCAGAAGGAAGGGAATCAATTTGATAGAGGTAGCTTGCTGCACCTTGCGGGTACGGAGTTTTCTTTCTGCTGTTGTGCTCACTGAGACTTGTATTTGCGGATCTCTGACTGGGTGATGAATTGTGAATAAAACTGAAAATTAAAAACATATAAAACAATGCAAATTTAGAAGTTGGATGACAGTCCCAAATTCTCTATTTATAAACTATTACTTAACCATTCATCAAGGCTTAAATCATTTTCCTACTGGGACAGAACTTTCCCCCAGAGTTTATGTTTCATGCTCAATTGTATACACATCACGTGGTCTGCGTGTGCCTGGTGACACCAGGAGCCTGCCTTGCTTTGAGAGGAAAACACAGTCAAGGCAACATTTAAGGGCATTGTGCCTGGCTCTGGTCTGGGGACAATTGGATATGCTTTGGCACTCCTACACTGTTGTTTATTAAAGTTTTCTTTTTTCCCCAAATGGGATATTCCCATTGATTCTCAATGACTTTTGTTTGGGAAGGCAGGATCTTTCCACTTATCATATCATGTCTATGTTTTTGTAACTTTAGTGGCTCCATATGTTTAGCTTTCAGTTAATTTATTTCGCATGGCACTTAGTGAATGTTAGAAGTTTGAAGATGGTGACATCAACTTTTAAAGTATATATTTTAAATATTTTGAACTGATTCTGGTGAGCACACAAGGCAATATATCGATGATGTATTACAGAATTGCACACTTGAAATCTACATATTTTTACTAATCTATGTTACCCCAATAAATGTAATTTAAAAAAATTAAACCAAAAAACTTGAAAAAAATTTTTGTACCAACTTGGTAATATCCAAGTCGACGTACCTCCATAATGTCCTATGCTCTAGCCTCACACATAGTGACTTTGAAAAAATGGTAGTGATTGAACTTGTACATGGCATTGTGCAAGCATTCTAAAAAATGCTTCCCAAATTAATCATTTAGGTAAAAAGGTATTTTTCCCCTCATCAAATGTTTAAAGGTAAATTTTAATGACATAAGTAGGGGGCAAGGAACAGAGAAAGGATAGCTTTTTGTTTTGTTTTTTTTGCTTTGTTCATCATCAACTAATTAGCAGCTTCTTTTTTACTTAGTGAATTTTAGGTCAGGTTACTATTATTTCTTTTTGGTTACAAATAGAAAGACAAGTCAGGAGAGGACATACCCTCAAGCTCTGTATCATATGTATTATCCTCACTGGGGAAGGGAGGGAGTGAGTACAGACAGGTGACATCCCAGCTCAGGAAAGTATGCTGTCTGAAGAGGAAGTGACAACACAGAGTCTAGAGTCGCACAAAAAAGTACAATTGCTGAAATTTAAAACTCATTTATGAAAAAGAAAACTGGAGGTATCATTATGTCATTATCTACATAATTCACAGTTTCTACAAATTCAAATAAAGAGTACATATTTTAAAATATAATTCAATTAGCAGCCATGGCAATTGAAGTGATCAGTTATAGAAATAAAGATAATGGCAACTCACCAGGAAGTGAATAATTTTTACCCTCTCAATGTTCCTCTACATCATGATTATGATTTTATGGTAAAACTTTCAAGTTCATAAATTCAAGTTAGTATTTTCAGACATAGTTTTATGTGTGGTAGGGCAGTTTCTATGTCCTGGATGGCTTTATAGCACAGATATATCTAATAAAAGTCTGAAATTTTTAAAACTCACTCAGGGAAAATATGCATCATCTTGAGATACCCTGAGGCTCTGATATTATTAAAACATTTGAACGATGCTGATTGACAAGAAATCTATGGCAATGATGATGATTTTCTTTATAAAATTGTCACTTCATAATAATTGAGGAGCAAAATAATTGTTGACAAGAAAATAATATGATTTTAAAAGCTTTGTGACACAACAAAATGGCAGTTATGCATGGCAGACCATTAACAAGACCAGTGAGGACCAGGTTAAGTTTCTAAGATTGAGTAGTAGCAATAAATATCTCAGGGATATCTGGTTTCTGGCCCAGTACATAAGGAGCCTGGGGTTGTCCTTTCAATCCTCACAAGAAAAAGCTCTGACCAACCTGAAAATCAACAGTTCTTCTTAGATCTGTCTGTTAAAGAATTAAGGTCACAGAGCAAGTCACTGCTCTCAAAATTAGAAAGACAGGCAGACATGAAGAACCACAACTTACTTGAGCCAAAACCCAGGAAACCAGTCCTCGTGTAGGAAAAAATAAGCTGGAATTGACAAATTACAGGAGGCTCCATGTAGACTAGTCTGAGAGTTCAAAATTCCATGGGGACCCCGATTTACAGGGGCCCCACACTTCTGTGGGTTTTACCTCCAGGAGCCCTGCTAGGTTCTTGCAGGGAGCTTCAGACAGAGAACCCCTTGTGCTTTCAGCAGGGGGAGGAAAAAGTAAGCATTTTGAGGTATGCCCAGAATGTTCTGTTCTTAACAAGGCTTGTCCTTAAGAACTATTTTACCAGAGCATAGCCTCCTGGAATTTTATGAGCACCTAACTGACCTGGGAAAAGGAAATACTCAACCCTAACTCCCCTCTAACCATCCTGTCCCACCTAATAAACTGTGGAGAAGGGGGACGAGAAGCACTTGAGAAGGTCACAGCGCAGGAGCAAGGCTGGCCTACTGGAAGATAGAGCTCATCATAGGACTATAGCATGTTCCCACCCAGCACACACACACACACACACACACACACACACACACACCCTACCTTATCACCACATCACTAAAGGCCTACATATCACAGTTCTCAACAAGAAAACAATCATTCAAAAACAGTCAAACGGTCTAAATACACAGTTCACCAAAGAAAATATACAGACAGCAAATAAGCACATGAAGATGTTAAGCATACGCCATCAGGGAATTGGAAATCAAAACAACAACGAGGGATCACTATGAACCTATTAGGGTGGTCAAAATCCAAAACACTAGCAGCATCACTATCAGGAGGGATGAGCAGGGATGTGAGAGCTCTGTAGCTTCTGTTCAGCTTATCTGTAAACCTGAAACTGCTTTAAAACATTGTCTCTTCATCTAAATTAACGAACTAATAAATAAGGTCAAATGTTGGTGAGGGTACAGGAAGAAAAAGCAGTAGTTATCCTAAATTTAAAAGAAATGCATGCACATAAATGTAGATAGATGATAGAAAGATGAAAGAAAGAAAGAGAAAAAGAGAAAGAAAGGAAAAAAGGAAGGAAGGAAGGAAGGGAAAAAGATGGTAGATGATGATAGATGAAAGATATAGAAATTTGGCTATCTTATTTTGCTATTTTAAATATTTTAGCAAAATAATAATACTGAAACCTTTGCTTTTCCTTATTTAAGTTATAGTATTGTTCATGAACATCTGTTTTAAAAATAAATCCATTTATTAGGATCTCCTAATACTTACTAATAAAAATATGACTGATTGATTCATTGTTCTCTCTTTTTTTAAATAGTCTGGGCCAGGTTTAACATTTGAGCATTTTTACATAGTTTGTCTCTGAAACAAATCCTACTACTATAATTTCTAAAGCCAAGATAATGTGTCTGGCTTATTCTTTTTAATACTTTAAATGACGAAATTATTTTTGGCTTAGGCTCTTCCCATGAGTTATAACAAACTGACAATGAAAAATATTGTGTGGTTTAAAGGTGCTAATTAATCTATAAATGACAACAACATCATGAGTCATTAGGAATTCCAGTCGGCACACTTTGTGGGCAGCCCACAGTCCTGGGGCCAGCCCAAAGGAAGTAGCGTCTCATCAGACTAGAATTCCCTAGTACAGCTCTGCCAAGAGACAGAGGGATGAAGTGATTGATCTCTGGGAGGTTCTTGCCACCCTTGAGTCTCAAATGGTTAAAACTTGGCGATTGAAATAAGCTTACTGCAATCCCTGTGCCCTTGGTCTCTCCTCTTCCATCCATTATTAAATGGATACCTTGACTCCTTTGCACTTTCCAAGCCCCTTTCAAGCTGATGCGTGTCAGGATTCCAGCTCCTCATTTATTCTCCCTTTAAAAATTACTGACGTGTTGATACAGTGGACTGGAGAAGAGGACAGAGGGTGTACCACTTGAACACAATGAAGGATTTTAAATTCCAGACAGTGAATCTTTTTTTAAACATAATTCAAAAGAATTAAAACAGGGAAATTCTTCAGCTTACAACATACGTTACTGGATATACAAAGGGTGCTAAAAAAAGTATACAAATTTTAAGCAAGGCAAAAACTGCATTAAAATTGTGATACTCAATATATACCGATAACAAAAAATGAATACAAGTCATATGTGAAGTGTCCAGTTGTATCTCTGTTCATTTCATTTTAGTTTCTTCCCAAAGTAATGTCAGCATAGCCCATTTTTTGCAGTCCACCACATCTTTCAGGTCCCCCACAGGTAGAAGTCAAGGGGAGTTAACTCAGGAGAATGTGGGGAAACTCAAACAACATTCTCAAATTTCAAATACCACTTCAAAATGGTTTTGTGCTCCTCGAACATTAACCATGCTTCTGCCATCTTCTTTGACTGTCCTGCCTGTCACATGGTAAAGCTAACATTCATTTGATTAATACCATCTTTTGAGTGAACATCATACTACACATTGCTACTATAATTCAATTCAGCTTTGAAAAGTAATACATAAATAACATCACTTAAAATGTGTATACATATTTTGGCACCCTGGTATATATAATGAATATATATAATAATAAAATATATACATATATAATAAATTAATATATTATAAATTAATATGTAATAATTATATAAGAATATATAAGAACATATGAGCATATGTGATGTCATACTTACATGTATATATGAAATATTTTCATAAGTATAAATATAACAATCTATTATACAGAGTCCGACAGAATTAACACTCGGACTTGAGTTATGATTTTATTACAAAATCATAATCATGCCTGCTTATGCCCCTTTGTTATGAGCTGGTAATCTATACCAAATCTTTTATCACAAAATCATTAGCATGCATGGTTATGATTTTGCAATAAACTCATAACTCAAGTCCGGCGTTGATTCTGCCAGACCATGTATATGTACATATATATTTATATATACACTTGTCAGAAACTGAAATCTCAACATCATTGACAAAATCTGGTGAATGAAAATAACCGTCTGGCACTCATGGTTGAAGGAGACCATACGACAAGCACAACGGCAGTGACTCAAGATGGCGGCCAATGGGAAGAGGTACTGTTTTTCCGAATAGAAAAGGCGTTATCTATTATACATGTAAGAGTCTACCAACCTCAGCTTCTATTCACGCATTTCTTTTCAGGGCTGAGTGATTAATGTTTATGTTCCCATTCACACATTCCATCAGTTTTCATGTCATTCTTTATAATAATAAATTATTATTATTTGCAATAATATCAGTTCTGTTAAACAAAAATTTAAAGAAAGTGTCTAACTTCTAAATACCAGGATTGCTACTTTTCTAGAGAATCAATATAACTTTACAGAAAAGAGTTTCAGCTAAGCAGAATTTTCTTTTTTCATTGAAAAAAGTCAAGTACTATTTTGGATAGGAGCAGTCTTTTCACAAAATCGAACACACTATGTCTACCACTTAAAATCGTTTAATTACTAGAATAAGAAATCACACATCAATTTACTACTAGGCCAGGTTTTGGCATTAGAGTATCTTTAGAAATAATGTTTATAATTTGGGAAATAAAAAATGATTTGAAATGTTTCAACATAGGGTTTTAAACTACTTTACTACATTATTTTCAGATTTCACACTTGCATAGCACTATTACCTGGCTTTTGATTGGAATGCCTTCTTAATTTCCATGTTCCTATTAAATCAGGTATGTAAGTCACTTGGAAAGGTATGTGTCTGGTGTAGCCTACACCTGGCGGGTATCATCAGCCTCAGACAAAGCCATAGACCCAGTTCAATGAGATAGTCAACATGGTTCTCAGCATGACCTTGGCCCCAGTGAGGGCTCAATACCTGGGATAATTATCTAATTGATTGTAAAAAGAGGGGAAGTAAGCAGGTATGTCTTAATGTAATTTTGGCATGTCATTTTGGGAGAGAAAATAAAATTTTGGCACATTTGAAGAGGTAAAAATGAAAGTTATGCAAGCCAGTAGGTAGAAATTTTACACTCTATCTCTCAGTCTACGGATTTTAATTCTTTACAGACAAATTCCTTCTACAATTTACACATTTTTTATGTCCTTAGCACCAATCTATTTCTGTGTCTGTCTTATGTATAAGGGGGAGAGTATAAGAGAAAATGCCTTTCTGTTTCTATGTAAAAATTATTGAGAAAATGAGTAGAAAGAACAGAGGAGTTTCCTGCCTATTCAGGACCAACACACAGGCTTGAAAAAAATTGGAAGCTCCGGGACAAATTAGTAAATGCTTATTTCCCAGGTATGGGGCAATTGGAGGTATTATGTTTACATTATTAACTCAATCTAATTTTATGTTCTTCTTACAGAAATAACAAGCCCAGACCTACAGTCCACAAACATGAGCTCTCCAATAGTGAATACCCCATAGGATCTCAACTGTCCTCTTTGCTCCTCGAGTCCTGATTTTTCATCTCACCCTCATCCACTCTTCAGTCTTTTCACACTCCCCTTTTCTCTGCCTATCATGTAAACGTAAGCATATCCACGCTTGGCTTTCAGTTCTGCCATTCGTTCTCTACCCCTTTTCCATTGGCGATTTTTATCTAACATGAGGATTTCATATGCAATGGCTAAGGATTCCAAAATCGACAAAATCAACTGAGATTTCTCTTGAGCCTTCCACCTGAAAGTCTTCCTGGCTCCTGACGCTTTTCATTCCCTAAATTATAACTGTGCTTCCTCAAACTCATTCTTTTTCCTGTGGTTCTGGTTCTCAAGGAATAGCTCCACCCTTCAGAGAGCCAACACGGAAATCTTCATTCTGTTGGCATATCTCCTCTCCCACGCTGTCCATAGCCAGCCAGTCACCCAGGGATGGTTGCACTACTTTCAAAATATTTCCCGAGGCAATCCATTTGCCCCCTCAGGTTACTGCTTATTTTAAGCAAACAGGATCCTGTTTCTGGATTACTGAACCATCCTTCTGAAGATAATCCCTTTCTTAAAATATTGTGGTAGACAGAGTAACAGCCCCACCACAAGATGTCCCTGTCCTAATCCTTAGGACCTGTAAAAATGTCACTTTATGTGGCAAAAAGGACTGTGAAGTTATGATTAAGTTTAAGGATCTTGAGTTGAGGAAGAATAGCTTTGCTTATACAGGTGGGCCCAATCAAATCACAGAAATCTTTAAAAGCTGAGAATGTTTTCCCAAAATGTCAATAAAAACAGGGTATGTAGGTCACTGCTGAAAGTAGGAAAAGGGATCATAGAGAAAGCAGGGCTCCTGCCTCTTAAGTAGAATTTAACCCAATATTTTTTTTAATATAAAAATATTTTTTATTGTTAGACTTATTGGGGTGACATTGGTTAGCAAGAGTTATATAGGTTCCAGGTGTACAACTCTACAGTGCATCATCTATGTGTTGCATTACATGTTCACCACCTAATAATTTTTTTAACCTCACCTTTCTTGCTGTTTCTGGAGTTACCTGATCTTTGGGGGACCCTTCAAAGGTTTTCCTTGCTGCTGACTCAGGTTTCCTTTTTCTCTTGTTCTCTTAACCACTCATCCACCTGCTTTCAAGGATCCAAATAATCTGATCTATTATCTCCTTTCCCTGTCTTTTATGCTTGTAGGTTTGCACCTTTTGTTACTAATATACATTTAGTACCATTTTAGGAGGTGTGGAGAGGGAGTTTAACTAAATATGTATGTATGTGTGTGTGTATGTACACACACACACACACATATATACACACACACACATACACACTTATATATGATGCATTATAGAATTGTACACTTGAAACCTACATAGTTTTGCAAACTAATGTCACCCCAATAAATTATATTAAAAAAACAAAATATTTTAAGATGTATAGGCTTAATCTGCCATCTTTAAACAAAGCTCTTATCATTTCAATTTTTTACTTTTCCAAGCTCTTTAAAAAAAATTGGTGTCACTTTATTTGCTCCTTTTAGCACTGGCAGATTTAAATGCTGTCTCTCATGTAAGGCTTAGTGGACCCAGGACACATTTTATAGAACAAATGCTATTTTGAGATTGAACGACTCTGTCACATATTGAAGATTTATACAAAATGCAGTATCAAAAATAATATATATTTGAAAACAAACACAAAGAATGGCAAACCTATATTCCCACAGAGAAGCTGAAACCTCAAGAGGCATTTAACAGAACACAGGTTTTTAATTTAAATAAAGGAAATCCCCCTACTTTTTTGCACAGCGAAGAGGACAGAAGTTTCGGGTTTTAAGCAGGAAATTTAAGGTCAGATGTCAAAACCCAATATCAGATTACAGTTGAGTGCCACTCTTCCCTTAGTTCCATATTTTACCCTATGTATATTACTTTCATCTTCCCTCATGTTTTGAAGAAGAGCCAGACGTAAAATGCATGTTTTGAAAGGACTTGAACAGAATCTTGTCTAAGATGCAAAATATGGTTTCGTTTTTAACATCTTGTGGTATATTTTAATATTTTTTTCCTATGTCCTCATGGTTTTGTTGGCTTCTTTCAAGACATGGGGGAAACCAAGGGTAAAAACAAAGACAGGGAGAGAGACAGAGACAGAGAGGGAGAACCAATTATAATTTTTTTTCCTTAAATATAAACTAAGTCTTTTAAAATCCTTTCCAGATTGAGTCTTGGTCCTGTCTATAATTTCTTAAGATCAATTCAAATTTTATTCAAGTCAGACATTTGTCTTTATTTTGGTCCCAATCATGAATGGTATGAAGTCACTGTTAATCTGCTTCAAGAATTCTTTTAAGAAAGGATACTTGATTTTAAAATTGAAGTGTGTTTCATAGAAACCTTCAATCATAAATTGTAAATTTTACAGAAAACAGAATTTGCAGTGAGGCCAATAGTTAGTTACTCTTAAGGTCACTCTGCCATTTGAGCCAACAGTCCTTGGGGTAAAGGATGATATGGTCATTGTTATGAGAAACAGGACACCTTCCAAGGAATAATTTTCATGACAAAACTAACTATTTGCATGTGAGGGAGAGTCAATAACTTGCCAAAAAAGAAAGAAAGAAAGGAAAGAAGGAAGGAAGGAAGAAAAGAAAACAGAGAACAGAAGAAATGAAGAGATACAGAATAAGTAGTGGAGATGTTTTGATTATATTTTTTCAAGGACAAAATTAAAAGCATTATAAAGTTCCTTCAACAGTGACCAAAAATGCTGTACGATAACTTCTGAAGTTGACATTTTACCAGACTTCCATGGAAAACATTCTGAGAACACAGTAAGAAAATAAGAGAAAGTAAACAATACCACACCCAACTGAACAATTGTTTGCGAGCATCCACAGATGACATTTATTAGATTATAAGAAGGCTAATAAAGCCCTCCCTTTAATATATGTTATTGCATGAAACATCCATCTGCCCTTTTGCATCAATAAGAAAGTTAGAGTCTGGCATGATTCGTTTGACAAGGCGATAATGAGACAATGTCCTGACCCATTCGTAGCTCATCCAAAACACGTTGAACAGAGGAGGAACACATCTGGACATACAGTGATTTAAGCGTATAGATATTGCATCCCTGTTCACTTGAGCCTGAGTTAAATCTCGGGCTACTATATAATAGGTTTAAAATTAAACTTGGCCTCTGCTATCAGGGTGACACGAGACTCTGAGCAGTACTGTGAGTCTCAGAAGTTGTTTTGAGAGGTCTTTCTCTGATTTTGCTCATTGTGAGTCACAAGTCCTAGAACTTCAGAGCCAGGCATGCGATGCAGATAGGGCAAGCGAACTGTGGTGGTGAAAACACCTGACATACAGCTTCTGCTTAGAAATCGAGTTGGAAATAGAATTCTGTTATGAAGAACTTAGTTTACAAGATGAGAAGAAAATCTGGCCCAGCCCCAAGCCATCCCTGGTGTGGGATCAATTCTTGGAAGTTATGTAAATTGGGAGGGTACCACAAAGAGCCAGGCAAAGGCAACACGCCTAGCCAGAGGAGTGTGGCCAGATGAAAACAGATTAGAAGCAATTAGGGAACAGGAGGAAATATTCATGGAGCTGTGGACAGAGTAAAGAGATCTGTGGCAGCATCTACAAATGCCTGAGAAGCTGAACATAAGCAAAGGGGAATAAAAGCAAAATGCAAAACTAATGTTTTCTTTTTTGAGACTTGTTCTAGTTGGACCTAGAAAGGGCAGACCCAAGATCAATGCAGGGTAATGAGAAGGAGATAGAATTTATCCTAAACAAGGGAAAACTTTATGACAATTTGGTTCTCTCAGAGTTAGGCTGAAAAGACAGCCCATCTTAAACAGGGTAGAGAATGATAGCACTGTCCCATTCCATACGGGATGTCTGGTCAGCCTAGTCTCAGTGGGCTAACTTCAAGGCATCAGTAGGCTGAGCAGATGTACCATTTGAAGCAGGACAGCACTGTTGTCTTCTGTCCTGTTTAAAATGAGACATCTGGTCAGCTTACCCAGAGTGGCCTACCTCAGGAGAAACTCCATCAGTCATTTCTATGATAGTCACAGTGAGAGTGTTGAAACAAAGCAAGGTAATCTAGGAGGTAGCCAAGCATCGAATATTATGACTTCGAAAGTCCTTTCAGGTCTTCGAGTCAGTAAATGATCTGCCTTGGTCTGAGCATCTGGACCCAATTGTGAGGCCATTCCTGCTTGAAGAGCGACTAGTTCACAAACCATTATTTTATCCAGGTACTTGGGAAACAGAGATTAAATATAGCTTTCAATCTATTACTGTAGTTACTAAAAACAAACAATGCTGTCACCATTCATAATTTGACATCTTTTTTAAAGGTATACCTGTATACTAGTATGACTTAATTGTAATCTCAACAGGCAATAGGTACAACTTAATTCATCAGCCATTTTCATCCAACATCATAGGTATCAGGTTAATAACATATAGGATTTTATTCATGGCATGGGGTTTCTGGTTTATTATGTTCTCATTTAAATCCCTAAAGAACCCTCAAACTATGAGGGCAGGCTGATAAATTTTGCCTCCACTGTAATTTTTGTTGTTGTGACATGAGACATACCTGGATAAAACCAGTTCTGTGTAGTCACATGGTCCCTCCCCTCCATCACTCTTGACCTTGCACACACAGATGCTTCCATTGTTCACCCGGTGCACATTGAAATTGAAGAGCATTTAGATATTCGAGTTCAAACAGCGTGCTACTGTTACTGAGTTCTTAACAGCAGAAAAAGTTTCTCCAATTTTTTTGAAATTTTTGAAAAAGAAGGCGAGGACTTCTTAAAGAAGGTCATCACAGGTGATGACACTTGGGTCCATCGTTCTAACCCCGAGAACAAAAGGCGGTCCGTGGAATACCGCTGTAAGGGACCGCCTTCCCAGACAAGGCCTGAGTTTTGAATTTTTTCAGCTGAGGTGACCTGAGGCCGGTAGGGGCAGGGATGTTCGGTCTACTTAGGAAGGAGGTTAAAGGAACCATCGTGTTACGTGGCTTACCTGCCTAGACTTTAAACCGAAGTTAACAGTCCTCCACCAGTAAGAAAATGGTTCGCTTTTGCCACTCCAGACTGTTGATACAAAAAGGTCTTAACTCTTGTCTTCGTTTCAGCTGCCATTCCCACCTTCTCGTAGCCCACCCCTGCTCTTAGATGATGACTGACTTTTAGTTTCGTCTCATGAGTCAAAGCCCTTTACTCACTCTTTGGTTTTGACTCTGCATGTTTTTCAGGGTCAGAGTCTGCACTTGGCCTCTGGTGCCCTTGTTCTCGTGCTCTGGGTTACTCACCTACTCGATCAGCATCTCACATAAGTAAGTCACCATCTTACTTGACCAGTCGCTGGTACTGGCACATTCAGGTGGGTCTACTTCTAGGCCTACCTGAAATAGTCATGGGGACAGACATTTAGTGGCTTCTTTCCAAATTATTATGATGATGTTCACAGATGGTATTTCTAAATGAAAATAACAGGTCACATGTACACCCAGGATTTGAGATGCTTGCAATAGGCTGATGGCTCTAGATACCTTCTAGCTGAGATCAATTTCTTAACATTTTGGAGACCTTGACCAAGAGAATATAAACAAGCATAATGACAACTAAATGTGGTATCAATGTGGCTACTTATCTAAGCCAAGCACCAAAGCAAGGTTCGTTTTCTGATCAAACACACAGGTTTATGAGAAAAATCTAAGTGGTTACCATTTTTATTTGAAAATCTATCAGGCACATGCAAAAACACCACATCTTCCTGTCACAAATAGTTTAAGAAAATTGATAGTAAAGACATAATTCAATGAAAGTTAAAGTAAAATAGAAACTCTTAATTTAAATGTGTAGACTAGTTATAGAGAAATTTATACACACACAGGAAAAAGCACTCAAAAAGGATAAATAAGCTAGAACATACTACCGTACCATATAGAGGATGAATTTATTTTTGGACAGGTTTAGAGAGTTCTCTAACCTCCTGTCTTCTAAATTTCCAATTAAAATATGAGCACAGGGAGTAAGGGAATGTTTGTTTACACTTGGCAAAACCCGATTTCCTGTTTCTAAGAAAAAGAGCTTTCAAAGCTTTCTTGGACTTCAAATAGCTCTTGCAAAACAATATTTTGATGAGCTAAGTGTAAATGAATCAGAAACATATGGATTGGATTTCCATTGAGATACACATGGGCTTAAACATAAGCTGAAGAGAATGCCTGGTAAGTTATACTTGGAATTGATGAAAACCAAAATGTGGTAAATTTTTCAAAACTTATTTTAAGATACCTTCTGTCCCGTCCACCAGCCCCAACACTGGAGGTTTATTGTTTCTTTTTCCGAAAATCTTGTTTGAAAGGTGTGGAAGTTACTTTTCCTTTACTAGAAAAGAGTTAGGTTTTAACAAGCAAGATTCAAAGTGACGTTGTCCTACACGCCTCTACCTATTAGAGGGAGGAAAGAAACTCTCAGCACCACTCACACAAACACATTTTTATGTTCAATGACTTCCTCGGCCTTGCTTCTTTCCACGTCATTTTCCTGACCCCACAGCAGAAGTATCTAAGGACGAGAGGACAGAGAATGAAATCTTGTGTGCAAAGTTTTGCTAAAACATGCATGTTGGACTGCATCTATCTTTGCCTCACATAAAGCTGGCTCCACAACTGTTTCAAAATGTTTTGTTTAAAGTGAATAATCTCAGAAAACACATTATCCTCTATCTGGGGTGATATTTAAAACTGTACTGGGAATCATATTGATAGATGTTATGATACTAAATACTGTAGGACTATAAATTCTTATCCAGAGAAGAGATGATTATATAATTAATGCTATTTCTATTGCCTAATATTTTCAGGGTCTTTGGGGTTTGTGGAACAGTGATATAGGAAATATCTCTCTTAGCCACTCATCAATAGGCTTACATCCAATGGTGTTATGGGTTTAATTATGTCCCCCTAAAATTCATATGTTGAGGTCCTAACCAACAACACTGCACAATGTGACTATATATGGAGATAGGGCCTTTAAAAAGGTAATTAACTTAGAATGAGGTCTTTTGGGTGGGTCTTAATCCAAGATGACTGGTGTCTTCAGGAGAAGAGGGTATTCCATTCTCTGCCCAGATTCCATTCATTCTTTGTCCATTTCCTTTGGGCTTAGGTTATGTTAGACTTCCCATCTTTACATCTTAGTGCCAAAGTTAGGACTCCATTGCTCGCCTCTTTGCTTAGGTATGGCCTGATACCTGTATCCCGATCTCCCAGTGAAGCGCTGGATTCATGGTAAGTTGGGTGCACATCTGGTGGTACCAATCCAGGACTTAACTGCCACATTTTGTAGGCACATGGAAAATAGTTAAGTCTTAACTTTTTCCTTCCTCTTCCTTTATTACTTGCCTATGTCTGCCCATCCAGGCTTGCTGCCTTCTCTAACCTGATCTGGACTTTTCCTGGCCAGCTCATTGCTACCCACTGTATATGCCAAAGGTAAACTAGACCATTGGATCTGGTATCAGACTGCCTGTGTTCTTATGCTTGACCCCTTATATGATAATTATGTGCTGAAGTTCCTCCTCCCGCAAACACGGGTAATAACGGTATCTATTTTACAGGGCCTTTCGGGGAGTTGAATAGGATGGTATAAGGAAATTGTCTTGAATAGGACCTAGCACATTGTAAAAGGTCAATAAATGTTAGCTAAACTGTTAAGAATGATGATGGCACCTCTAAGATGTGACAACATAGTTGACCATTACAGCAACTCTAAAGGGAGAGAATTATTTCTATAGTTTTCCAAATGAAAAGACTGAGCAGAACTTTAGTGGACTTAAAACCTAAGGTTTTCATGCACTTTCTAGCATAGTTCCACCACAGAACAGCCAGCCAAGGGAAAAAAGCCAAACAGAATGACTCACTGTTACCAAAATATGTCTTCATCAGGAGCCATTGGGGAGAACAATTCACTTTGGAAAGGGGATTAACATAATTATAACCAAGAAGACGGAGAAACTTTTGTACCTTTCTTAAATAGAGAGTTGGACCAAATCCCCTATAGTTAAAAGTAAACTTATTATATGCTCTGGAGGTCCAAACCCTCATCTGACTAACAGATCTGAAAGACAGCGTCCATACCCATGTTACGTACTGAATAAATTGGCCAGGAAACAGAGGGTATGTTGAAGACGTTGAATCTTCTTGAGTTGGGCGGTTTCCTGATGGCGGCATTCTGCAAAGTTGTACTACTACACTTTCATTTTATATGTGGGAACCTTAAAACTAAGAAGCACCACAGTACATGAAATCATCACGTTACCAAGCAAACCATGCTTGGGTTCAAACTTCTTTATCCACGCTTCCTGTTCCTTCCAATTGTGTTATACTTGGCGGATCACAGTATTATCTCTGTTAGGAGCCAGGGTGGGGCAATAGCCCACAAATAACGCAAGCAGGAGTTGATGCTTGATGAAGGGTACATGATTGGAACTGTGCCTTCGTGCAGTTTCTTAAACTGTTATCTGTCATTTATTTTACAAAGTGCTAATAATACACGAAATTATCCAGAAACTCAAAGACATGGAGTGTTACATCACATGAGGCCATAAGATGGGAGGAACTATCTTTTCAAGAGTCAAGTGATGGAAAATACAGAAAGCTGATTTTGATCATCTTCCCTCTATAATCTCATCTTCCTTTCTAACTGATTTTAACTGTCCTCTATAGTTAGAAGCAACATGGTTGGTAGCAATTTCCATATATTTCTCTGAGAAGTGCAAAAAAGATATATGCATGATATTGGGCTATCAGCATCACATTACTACTAAGTAAGACTAAAATAAGAATTATTCCCAGGAAGGCGTGTTGTGGGTCTCTCTGTGGATCCTGTGTGTTGGATTGAAGGCGGGGAGGCTGTGGTAGTCAGTGGCTCCCAAATAAAAATATAATCAGGTTCACATTTATCCAATGGAATCGACTACACTGCCTTCAGTATTTTCACAAGGAGGTTGCAGGAACTATTCTAACTACTTAAAGTTTAGCTCAGAGTTACCCTACAGAGGCAGCCTTTGAGTCCTTAAAATGGCCTGCATCTTCAACCAAATGACACTCTTTCTCGTTACTCACTTATCTTTTTTTCATAATCATCGTCACCTGCCAGTGCCTTGTGTGTCAGAATATTTATTATCTGACTCTCCCCACTAGAATGTTGGCTGAATGATCTGAGGACTCAGTTCACTGCATTCATTCCTGTGTCCTCAGCACTTAGAATACTGCCTGCCACAAAGGAGACACTAATCTTCACAGTCACAAAATAATAAATAAATAATTGATTGAATACCTATGTTGTTAAAAGAAATGTTTCCAAAGAAAATCACAAACCAATTTTTCTTTTAAATTCTATCAATAAGATTCACCATTGAAATTAAAGCCAGCTCTATAAATTAAAGCATAGACTACCAGGTAAAATGTGTGGCTTCTTATTTACCCCATTCACCTTATTTATATCTTTTGTGTATTCATTCAACAAACATTGACATAGCTCTTACTGTGTGCCCATTGCAGTATCACTGAAGGGGGGATAATAACAAGGAAGGTATAGTTGCAAGCTCCAAAGCAGGGGCGGTATTCATTACATAACTGACAGGCAAAAAATTAACAGAAAATGTGTGCACCTTTCTCCTAGCTGGTAGGCTGAAATGCTAGCTGGACTTTGCAAACAGTGGGACAGGAAGTGGAGGAGTAGAAATAATGGTGCAATATTCTTACAGATTCTCTTTCCTATCAGAAGATACTTTAGGGGGTTGGGTGTCACATGAAGAACTCAAGAATAAATAGAACAGGTACAAACATTTAATACATGCCAGATAAAGAAATTAGGTTTTGCATGTAGTTCCTCTGTCCAGAGTTCCAGAGAGATGAGCACAAGAAATAGAAGTAAAAAGCTGAAGCCCCCCCAGAAGATGAAAAGTACAGTCCATGAAAATCTACTGGAAACAAACAACTGGGCTGGGTCCTGCAGGAGGCCCCGAAGTATTCAAAGGAGATGTGTTCATCCTCTAAACAGAGGACAGCAGATTCACAGGTGACCAGTTTACCCCATCCACAAAAATTTTTGGTCTGGATCAGGTCCACTTTTTTTCATCATTAAAGAGAATGCATATTTCCTATATATTCTGTATCGAACTGAAAATAAATTTGGAAGCTGCAACTACTTTAATGAATATGCATTGAAAAATGTTTGCAAAGTAAAGTTGATTAAAAGATTAATAACCAAAACTATAATGAGTGACTAGAAATTAATAAAATTAAGAAAATACATAACTATGTAAAGATACAATTCATGGAAGAAACCTCATAAAAAGATTCTCAACTTCACTGGGGATCAGGGTAACACAAATTTAAAACTCAGATCCCATTTACAATATACTAGATTGACAAAATTTTTAACTTCTAACAGTATTAGCAAAATGATAAGGAAACAAGCACTATTTTCAGAATTATTCCTAGGTAGGGCAGTCGCACAGTTATAGATTCAATTTTAATTGTAGTATTGTATTTTAGACGGATATACCACAATTGCTTTATATATTTATCTGCTGATGAGATTGAGATGATCTCTATTTTTCCCCCCTCCTTAAAATTGTTGTAGAATGCTTAGTTATGCCTAGATGGTATGCTTGGGAGCTCATGTTTTCTTTTGAAATCTTTTCTATCTATGAATTGTAACACCATTAAACAAAACAGCGTATCACTAAGTGGTCAAGGAAAGTAGAGCCCAATATAGGTGGCAAATACAACCAAGCATGCAGATCTGGTGGTTTCATTTACTCTGAAGTTCAACAAACCAATTAATATATGATGACAAAAATGGTATAACAATAATTGAAAAGACAAATCTATGATGGGAAATACTATTGGGGGGCACTACTTCAGATTGGGGAGCAAGGTATCTTAGAGAAGTGGCATTTCAATTGAGACAGGAAGACAAGGACAGGATCCCACGTGGAGAGTGGTGAGGAAAGAACTGCGTGTGTGAAGAACAGCATATGTGAAGGTCCTGAGGCAGGAACAGCTTGGCTCCTTGGAGATCTGAAAGCATGTCAACACGAGCTGCAGAAGGTAAGTCTGAAAGGGGTTCCGACCAGGGCCTGTTGGATCATGTCAAGTAAAACACACAGTCCTTAAAACAAGTCGTCACCTGATTTCAATGTGCCTTTCGTTTCCTCTCCACCAATTTTCCGGCCTCTGTCCCTTTTCTTCTCTCTCAGAGGTCCACTGCCTTTAAAAATCACTCAGTGCCTTGGGGTGGCCTGGTTTCAGTGCTTTCCTGCATCTATTATTTTACCTGAATTAGTAACCACATGCTGATTACGCCTAAAGGAGTGTTGCTATATAAACGATGTCATTTTCATTGATCTGTTGCCATTTATAATTTGGAATGTTGAGAGAGGATGTTGAGGAGAACATGAGTGGGTGGGAAAGAAACGCTATGGGGCAAAAGAGTCAATTCCTGAATTTCATAACAAATGATAAAAGTTGGTATGTTGTATATTTCAATAAAAGGTGAGCCATACTTAAGCTGCTTCTGAGTTACATGTGAGGAAAGGTAATCTGTCTTGTAGCCTTTATAAGAAAATGACAGGTCTGCGGGGAGACTCACCCACACCAGCATGCAGGATTCAGAGTGCTGAAACTTCCTATCAGCGTCACATTCTCAAGGGGAAACTTGCAACAATAACAACACACCTATAATGAAACACAAAAAAGAGTCAAGAAATGTTCAAACTTGTGCATGAACATCTTGTGATTTAATCATAAATAGTTGATGCCAGAACTACATTGCTAATAAATTTGTACTTGACATGAAATGCTCTAATGTATCTCATGAACGATCATGCACGGAACGTCTAGTGTATGCATACCCAAAATAAGAATTTACACTATACGTTCTTCTGTCCTGAGGCATTGATAAAAAAGTTATTTATTTTTAGGTTTATTTCTTAACCCTAATTCTGTAATTTTGCTTTCCCCCACCATACCCAATTATATAAAATTGATGTTGTGTTTGCAGCCAACTCTCCAAGCATTTATTTTTATTTTATTTTATTTTTTTTGGTGGGTCTCTGGCTGGGAATCGAACCCAGGCCATGGCTCTGAGAGAGCCAAAGCCGAGCCACTACACCACCAACGAACCCCTTCTAAGCATTTTCTTGAAAGTATCCAGACATGCAATATGAAAAACAGAGGCATTGATGGCTGGAGTTTTCTCGGACAGCCCTTGTACTTCCAGCTCAAATTATAGACATATTCCCCCAAATAAATAGTTGGGTGTTTAAATAGATGTTGGTGATTCTTAAAAGTATACAGGGTCACAATCAACCAATGGGCTTTTTAAGTATACTAAATAGATAGTTAACTCTTTGCTGAGCCTAAGGAAGGTTGTTTTTTTTTTTTTATCCTATTGTCATTTTTAGTAACATTTTATACTTGGAGAGTATACTACGGGAGTAGTGTTCATATTCCTGTAGTTGAAACAGAGTTTCTATTAATAGAGACTTCATTTGATGAGTGAGGACAAATCATCATCTTCTACTACATCTGTGTTATCTGTTGGCTTAAAAAAATGGGATGTTAATATTGAAAAATGCAAAGGTTTGACTAATTGTTTATTATAACCCTCTTGCTTTTCTGTACGTTTGAAAATTTTCATTTAGCAATTCTATTTAGAAAAATGTGTAATTTAGCCATGAAATTTGCTCTGGATTGTATCTTAGACACTGTTTATTATATACAAATATGAAATATATATTCCTTTCTTTCTGGGATATTTTCTTAAATGTTTTATCATATTAATTCAGCTCAAGAAGGATTGTAATGCCCTCCAAAACACTAGAATTACAAAAGTAAATATTTCTGTAAGGAGGTAATATATGTTACATTTTAGATCAGTGAAAGCGATTAGAACAAAATGAATGTGGCCTGAGGAGATATATTTAGGTGATGTTAGAGTCAGAAATCTCAAAGTTCATACTGTAATATCAACTGTCTTCTCGTGCACAAATGTCTCCTCTCTCCCAGAAATGTTGAGACTGACTACACAGGGCTTTACAGACATAGATCTGGCTTTGGTTGTCCATTCTACAAAGCTTAAATTAAATTTGACAATTATGTATTATTTACTGCCTTGACTAAGTACCAGGCACTGTATTAGGAATGAAACAGGAATGCCAACATGGGAAAAACACAGACCCCGATGACAGAAATCTAATGATCTAATATGTGGGGTGGGGCAAGAGTGAAGCAATGGTGATGAGAGAAATAAATAATAGAAGCCAAGACTAAGCATCATTGCAAAACAAGAGGCCCAGGACGTCGTAGGTTTTCAGTGGAGGGATAGTTCGTATGTGGTTGAAAGTGTCAGAGCATACAATTCTGTATAATAGTTGCCTTTTGATATTTGTTAAAATGTGCTTTATGGCCCAGGATATGATCAATATTCATTAATATTATGTGCATGCCTGAAAAGAATGTATAGTCTGTAAATGTTCAAGTACACTATATATACCTACTTGATGAAGCTTGTTAATTGTATTCAAGTATTATGGACCTTTCGTGCATTTTTTTGTTGTTGTTGCTCTGTTGATCAGGGACTGAAACTTGTGTCTAGATAGTTTCAATAATGGGCATTCATTTATTTGTCATTAAAGTTCTGTGAATTTTTGCTTCAAATATTTTGAGTTCTTATGAAATTTCACTTGTTAAAAATTGCTACATAATTCCCATTTAGCACATAACATCTTCATGAAGTGATTTCTTTTACCTTCTGAAATATTTTTTGCCATAATGTTTGAAAAAGTTGTAGTGTTTACTAGATTTCTTGATTATGGTTTTCCTAGTACTGTGTCTTTTCTCATTCTGTTACTTTCTACTTTTTTATATCTTCCTATTTAAGATAAATGCCTTATCTTTGAGCTGACTTTTTGGAAAAGTCACAAGTCTGAAAATATTAAGTGATATAATACAGCCCACTTAACTTTCTTGAAAAATACAAGTATATATTTATAATGACTATATTTATTTGCTTACAGTATATTTATACACATATATATGTATAGATGTATCTGTGTCTATTTATTTGCAACATATTTTTTCTACTTTTCTCACCTTTACTATATAAATTATACTTTCCTTTTTGACTTCTTTTAGATTTAAGAGTACTTTTCTTATTTTACATTTTGTCCATTATGTCATAAAACATGTGCTCTACCTTAATAATTACCTGAGAAATTCAACACTTAGATTTATCAGTGTTTACAACAAATCAATACCTTTACTCTTCTCCCAAACAATAGCAGAAACTTAGAAAAATTTAATTATATGCCAACAATTCACAGTATGTGCCATTATCGTCATATATTTTAATATCATCTTGTTGTCTTAATCTGCAAATATATACGCAAGTTATTTTGTATATTATTATTACTGCGTTACAATATCAAAGTGTGTTCACATGTAACCATATATTATATTCCCTCTCTTTATTCAGTTTTGCATCACAGACTTTTTATCTAAAAGTAATTTCCCCCAGTTTAAGGATGACGACTCACAATTTCTGTTAGTGTCAATCTACTGGTTATAATCTTCCTGTTTTTTTATTTTATTTTATCTTTCTGAAAATGTCCTCACTTTGCCTTTGCTTTTGGAAGGTTTAGGGGAGAATAAAATTCAAAGCAGAAATTTATTTTCATTTATTAAAGTTGTCTTTCCAACTTTCCATATTGCTTACAGGAATTTGAACATCAGTATAATTACCATTTCTTTGTAAGTGTCCTGGCTTTTTAAGATCTCCTCTGTGCCTTGGGCATTATGCAGGTTTTCGAGTATCCAGGGGAAAGTCTTTTTCTTTATCGTTTTTGGTATCTGTTAGGCTTCATGGATATGTGACTCCATGAATCCAAGTCTACTATCAAGACAATTCTAAGCCATTAAACCCCTTAAATACTTTGTATGTCCCTCTCTTACCTTGCCCTCTGAAACTCTAATTTAGATATTTACAATATCTGCTTTCTCTTTTATTTGTCAACTATCCTATCATTTATTTTAGGTGCCACGTCTATGATTCTATGTCTAAATGAAGATTTGCTGTATTTTAGGTAATTTCTTTATGTATTCTTTTCAGTTTATTTATTTTCTTTTAAACTTTCTCTACTATCGAACACATTTATTGAGTTTTTCATTTTAAATAATTATAGTTGTCATCTATAGAAGTTTTGTTAGTTAACTGGAAACGGAATTTTTGCATTTTAAAACTCTTATTTTGTCTCTTTAAAATGTCAAATACTGTTTGTTTGTGATCTGTGTCTTATCATTGTAATCTCCCAAATTTCCCAGCTCTGCGTTAGCTGTCTCTGTTATTTCTTCTGGCTGTCCTCATGACGCCATGTTTCCTTACTCGTTCAGTGCTCCCTGAATGTGGCCTGCTCTCTTCCCTTCGAACATTATGAGAATTCTTTGAAGCCTGGAATTAAGGGGATTCTTCCAGAGAGATAGATGAGGGCTGTCTGGAAAAAATCCAGCCATTGTCAATATAAGGAGAACGGTTTGTGCGACATTGATGTATCCTGGCAGCCAAGGAGTGTGGCCTGGAATGAGTGTGCAAGAACAATGACAACCTCACTGTGCTCGTCGGGGGGGCGCTAGACGCCGTTGAGTGGAAATGTGTACCGGGTAGCCGAGAATTTGGAATACTCCCAGGCAGCTGATGGTAATTCCAACAACAGATTTTGCAGAGTTTTGGACAGTGGAAGAGATGCTAGGAGAACTGTGGGAGAGCTCAGGTGCCGACTTCGCAGGGGACTGAAGACTCATTGTCTTATGTACAATATTTCTTGTATCTTGTATCTTCCTCAATAAATGCCTCTATTTTTCATATTGCATGGCTGGATACTTCCTGGACAGACCTCCTACATTTGACTCTTCCCAGAACCGGGACCGCACTCACAGTTGAGACCCTTTGAAGCTAATTTTTAGATCACCCAAGTTCTAAGAATGTGATTGGGGACCTGCATGAGCCTTAGTGGGTAATTACAAATTATCAAGGCAATTTCTTTCCTGTGTTTCAACACCAAGGTAAAATGTACAAAAAGAGCACGTCAGACATAGTAAAACTCTTAATTACATGTAGTTTTCTCTTCTGGATCATTCCTGATTTTATTTATTTTTATGGTGTATACAAGACATTATATGTGTGCCCATGCCTGGGTGTATGTGCCTTTATGTAGGGTCTGCTCTAAAGATTTTTCTTAGTGAAAAAAATTGTTCTTCAAAGTTTGGAAATGACTTCGGTAGCAGTGGAAAGCTATAGGAAGGCAAAAAGCAAAACATAACATGTCAGCTTTGGTTTTTAGAAAGATGATTGCTAGTGGTCAGCAGAAATGTGTAAGATTGAGGCTGAAGAAACAAATTAGGAAGGCATGACAATGGTTTATGCAAGATGTGATTCAGGCCTGAATGAAGGTGTGCTTGAAACAGCCTCCCTTCTCTAAAAGAATTTAATCCATAAAAATATATCATCAGAGTTTTTTAAAAAAATTATTGTTCCTAGTTTGTACTTTGCTGTGGAGGAATTCTGTGGAAAACATCAATAATTTAGAAAGACATTTGCCCATACTCACATATTACAACTCTAAAAAAATTCTATATAGTAAATGACACTATTTATATGTCTTAGATCTGAAAGCTTCTGTATATTGATGCGTTTCTGAAAAATCAAAGTGTATTACATGTAAGAATTAAATAGTGAAATGCAGGTAGTAAATTTATGTATTTTGATTGGGATACTTAACTGCTATAAGCTATATACAGCTTTCCAAAGAGGTATTGCTAATACATCATTAATAAATTATAGTTTATAATTCGTGAGGGAAAGATGTGTGAATCCACGTACATACATTTTTTATACATACAAGATTTATATCATATTCATATGCATACGTATTATGTACACACACATTAAATGTAAGCTTTTCATCCACAATAAATTCTAGGCAGCTGAGGCATGCAGTCATAGCCTTATCCTGGAACATGGCGGATTAGAAGGGTCAGCCTATTACTGAATAATGATTCCTTCATACAGTTTGGAATGAAGCACAGAGTTCAAGGTTACAGTCCTTGCCCTCAAGAGATTTATACATTATAGAAAGTAAGGGTGATACTAGCTTCCCTGGTAGACTTTCGTGCTAACTCATTTAGTAGGATTGTTACGTTCAAGTGACTTTGTTTGTCCAATGGACATTTGGCCATATTCTGCCTTCGTCTCCTGAAGGGTCTTTGACACGTGTGGTGGAAGAGATGGCTCAGCTCCTAGATAGCCCTCAGGGAGCACTGTTGCCCATTGCTGGGTGTGCTGACCACAGGCAGCCTCTGGCTGTCAGCTCTTTTGGGGTCCTGCTCAGCAACAGGAGAGCCCCTGCCTGGGGTCACGCTTTCCTTGGGGGATCCCAGATCCAGGAACTGACCTCTGGGGGGTGCCAAAGGCCAGTCATTTTGACTCACTAAGGGACAAGTCTGACAGAGCATCTACACTCTAGAGCTCTCCCTGTATGTGGCCAAAGTTTTGCCCGGCTTGCTTCCAAGTCTGATTTCTCTCCTTGTCCAGTTTTCCCTCTGGCTTCCCCCTTCCTCGGGTGGCCTTCACACCAAACTCTGTGCTGTTCCTGCTTCTAAACTTTACAGTCTACAATGGTGTAAAACTCAGAAGTGGAAAATTATTATAAAATGGAAAAATAAGTGGTTTCTCTTTGACATTTGGTTTTCTGTATCTAGTGTTGTGGAGATGTAGATCTCTTTTTCTCTTTTTTTTTTTTTTTTCCAAATCTAAATCATCCTTTCAGATGATTATTTCTTTAAAGCTACAACAACTGAGTGTGACTTTTATCAGCTTCCGTAACCCCAAGTGCCAGTTTAAAAGTGATATTTCAGACCCTGTCACTGTTGCTGTCATCTCTTCACTAGTGAATCAGAGTGGGTGTTGGGTGCATCCTCTGTGGGTCAGGTGAGCTCTGCCGGCACATAGGGTATTATTTTCTTTGAAATTCTTGCGAGAAGATCAAAGGTTGCTCAGATCTTCACCTTAAACCATAGATTATGAGTCAACGAGGGTTGGCCCAAGACAAATATTTGATGTGTGTTGAGTCATATGTTGAGTCAGTGTTCTAATCAGGGGCAGTTAATAAGTGGGGGTTCTTTGCTCACCATGTCAAACCTTCAAGTACTCTTTTCCTAGGGACCACAGAGGCATTCTTTAGACCTTTTAAGTTTTGCTTGTACATCATTATGTTTCTCTTCTCACTATCGCAAGATGAATATATTAATTACATTTAAACATGAAGTCATAAACTTCTGGCAAGCTAAAATTGAGAATAAGGCATTGAAGCTGATGTTTGCTTCCTGCACTTTTATAGATAAAACAGATATTTTATAGATGGGGAAGGAGAGAAGCAGGGAGATGATATGGTTCTTCTCAGATCACAAAGTTTTTGCAGAGTTTGGACTAGAATTCAAATGCAGTGGTTAATGATTAACCATGTCATTCTACATTCCATTCAGACATCTTTAGTATTGATACAACCAAAACAACATCTCTTCAAAATCCAACATTTCACTGACCTTTACTGAGCACCTACTATGTGCCTGGGATTGTTTGAGGAAACTATATACAGCAGTGAATCAGACAAGTTTTTGTTGTTCAAAACCACTTATAACATATGAATAATAAAATAACTGTTTAAACACACAGGTAATGAAAAAAACAGCCTTGGCTAGTCTTGTGATTTAATTGGGAGTGACATTTCTCTCTTGGCATTGCCTCTGTCAGGCTAGCATAAGGATTTGCTACCAAATAGTTTTTGCAATGGTCACAGCAATGTCTGATTACCTTTTTTGGTAACTCTGCTTGAAGACATGACCCATTCAGTTGCAAAAGAACATTTTCATTAAATGATATTTTGAGTTTGAAGAATGGCAGTGGACTGAAACTTTTTTTTCCTAAGTGAATGTAACATTTGCATTGGGATATTTAAAGGTAATTCATGGGGCCATTTATTCTTTATTTGCAGAAGATCTAGCAGGTAAGTTTCAGAACAGGAGTTGGGCAACTTGCAGTTCCTAAGGAATTATCAATGATGAGAAGAACTCAGTTAAGGAGATTTAAGGAACCATGGACTCCATAGAGAGCACTGAGTACTGGTCTTCAAAAAGTCAATTTGTTGGCAAATTTTGTTATTCACATTTTATTAAACTCTGTACAATTCCTTCATATCACTTACTACAATTAGAATTAAGCACATTCAATTGCTTCTTTTTTAATATTTTCCTTAATTGGGAAATGGCATGGTTAAGTGGTTAGCAGCAAGGACTCATAACCCAATCTATCAAGGCTTCTGTCCCGTTTCTACTACCAGTGAGCAGTGTGGCCTTGGACACATTACTAAACTCCTGTGGTCAATTTCTTGTGTGTAAAACAAGGAAGACTAATACCTTACTCATAGAGTTATGAGATTTACATGAGTCAATATATAGAAAACGCTTAGAACAGTACTTGACATATAATGAGGGTTAAGTTACTCTCAAAATGAATAAAAATAAAATGCTCCTTTCCCCCTAGTAACAGAAAGAAGAAACATAGCTTCCTTAATTACTGCTAATAGTTTCCTCTCCTATAACTATGGTTGCATGTTGAGTTGCCTAGTAAGTTATTACTATTTAATGAATAGAGATGAAAGTTGTGAGACCAAAAATACAATAAGATCTACTCGAGACCATATATCTTCGTGCTATGGAATCTTCTAGTATGAGAGGGCTGGTGCTACCACTGATTCAGTGCTCCTCCCCTGGCGTGGTGCAAATATCATTTCATTTGACATTATGGCAGTCCTAAAATGTAAGACTCAAATCGCCACCTCACAGATGAGGCAAGTGATGTTTCAAAAGGCCAAGTAATTTATCCAAAGTCACTGAAACAGTTTGAACAGAGCCTCTGATCGAACCCAGTTCGTGTTGATGCCAAAGTCTGTGCTCTTTCATGCTGTATTACATCAAGAGAGTGTTTGGTGATATGAGGTAGGAAAGACTGATCCACAGGGAAAACTTACAGGGACACAAGAAAAACAAAATCCAGGATGTAATATAAGGATTTATCATTCAAAACACATCTCATGTCCTGAGTTCCCTCCTAAGCAAACACCAAGCCCAGTGATTTTAGCAATATTCCACACGACTTGCGGACATGTTTTGCTGATGTCAGTTTATTGCAAAACTAGAGTCCAAGTTTGAAGTCACCTGTAGTTCAGTCTGTAAAATATACTGAAGTGAACCATTAGTACTTGTGAAGTTCAGGATTCACTAAAAAGATCCATAAAAGGTAGCTTGCCAATGAGAAATTTAAGAGAGAAGCACAGAAATTGGACACTGTACAAAGGAAATAAAACCAAGTCAAAAATCACTGCATCTTCAGTCCTAAAATGTGATGGAGAAGTCACCAGTCGTAAGCCATATGCCCTGATTTATGAATTTGAAAAGAAGAGCCCAGACAGGTGCTGGAAACGAGGTGAAACTCCCCACGGAGCCCTGTGCTAGGCTGAGAGTTCACCGTGCCTGGAGAGCTCTAGCAGCAGAATCCCGGGGGCCCACCTGAACTGTCCTTCATGAGTGAAGCCTGTCTGCTGTTGGACTCCATCTTCCTGCACTGTCTCATAACTGGATTATTGTAGGACACAGGGAGCTGAGGGCAATAGTAACATAATCATGAACAATGGCTCTTGAAAAGCACAAGAAGGCTCTTCTTATTTCTATCCAAGACCCAGGCCACAGAGACACAAAAGGATTTTGAGGAAGACCCCTGTGCCAGCTACCGTTGCCCCCTGAGTTACAGCATCACCTCATTAAAGAGCTCTGATCTACTCTTGGTCATTTCATAAAATAGCTCCAAGCAAATAATTGATGCTTAGCTGATCACACTGGGGGTTAAATGCATTCTCCTGTGTTGAAAACCATTGCTTTGAATGCTGTTCAGGGCATGAACCCTCCTTAGTACCAAAAGCAAGCCCGCGACAGTATCAGGGGCAAAACCAAAGCCATGGCTCTTCGCCTGTTTTATTTGTACCCGGATCTATGTGTCTTGTTGGTGATTCCCTCTGTCTGCTTAGTGTCCATCTTAGATGTAAACTGACAGCTCGATGACTGTGGCACCAAAACACATTTTGTGTGACTGTTGTTAATCAGCTCATAGTAACTGGGCAGCGAGAAAGAGAATTTCCAATTTAGTTATTGCAAGGAATCAAGGATTTCTATGGTTCCCCCAAGTTCCACTCCCATTTACTCAGAAGTAGTCTGATAGGTTCTTTTAAATAAAAACATAGTTATATAGAGAAGTGATGAGTGCTACAGCCAAAGGCCTGAGACTGGGTCTGGTCTAGAAAATAGAATTTTAGTCTCTTCTCTTTCACTAAATGTTCCTGACAATGGACTGGAGGGCTGAGAAATTTGACTGAGTCTCAGGTCCTTCGGCCACAAAAATGGGGAGATTGAACTGGGCAACGCTAAAAGAAGACTTTCCACGTCTGGCCTCCGATAAAAGGTAGCTCGAGCAGATGAAATATGTGGTTAGAGCTTGTATTGACCCTAAAAAGCAGAGAGAAGATTAGCAGACTCGGGGGGCAAAGGCAAGTGAAAATAGAGTTGCCATTGAGATGCTTCCATTACAGAACCGTCAGGAACTGCCCTTGATGGAGTATCTTCTACCCAGAAAGCATTTCGTCAGAGTATTTAGAACTCTTTTCTCACGATGGACCTAGGAGGGGGTGCTGACCCGTTTTGCATAGGAGGAGCCCATCCCCTAACGTGTCGAAGGCGTCTTTGGGAAGGCAGACTCAGCCAGGCCTGTCAGGTCCGAGAGCCAAAGGAGGTGCCGACGAGTGAGACCTGTGTTCTGAAACAAGCAAACAAGCCAAACCAAACAAGAAAGAAGACCCCCAACTCAGGGTGTTATCGAAAAGCAGCAAGACCCTCTTTCACAGAAAAAAAAACCCCAACAAGAATGCATACTTGAGTCTTTTGGACACACTTCTGAGCAAACAACAGGACGTGTGAGCTCTGTGGGGCTGAGTGGTGTGGCCACGGTGGAATGCTGTGGCCGCATAAATCACAGAGAAGATGCTCGGCTTTTCATCTCGTGCCCTCGCCCGCAGATGTCTGTGGGATGGACGTGCACGTCCCTGCCAGCCACCGAGGCCTGCCGCTCGGACACCCTGGAAACATTTGCTAGCTTCACAAACGCCCTTTTCATCCAGCAACCCTCCTCTGAGGGCCGCTTTATTGTACACGATCGACTTAAAAAAAAAGAAAAAAAAACTCAAAACCTAAGTCACATCACATTCATATTGCCTGGAGAATTTCACAACATCCTTTGAGATCACCATAACCCTGAGGAGAGGATGTTGTGCAATTAGGGCTGGGAATCTCTTGCTTAAGTTAGAACTTTTGTGAAAGAAAGTGGGTGAAAGTGGGAGAACGGATCCTGCTGAACACAACTGATGGGTGTGAAAGGGACAGGAGTCAGTCAAAAAGTGACTCGGAGTCCTGGTCCGAATTTCTCTCATCCAAGTTCTCATTCTTAATAGTGTATCTTCTCACGGTTCTTGCCCAGGAAGTGTGTTTTTGCTGGCCTTGAAAAAAAAAGATCATGCTGGTTCGGGTTGTTCCTTTCCCCCTCTGGGACATGCCTTCTTTATGCTACCCTGACTCACCGTTGTTAATTTAAAGTAATATAAATAAGCAACTGCGTGACTCAATACATGCGATGAGTAAGGAGAAGGGTGTTTGGCTAGCCGACCCGGCCCTACGTGGTAATTAAAAGGCACGCCTCTCACGCACCATCAATAAGCACTCAAGTGACCCGTCGTGACCAGCTCTAATCGCAAGCGTGCCATTCACTCTTTCATAATAAATTGGCAGATTATGCTAATACAAGCAAAGGAAGCTATCAATTTTATGGGCGCCAGACAAGCTATGCCATCCATTTCATAATTTATGATACGTGCTTGCAAGAGGAAGCTGGCTAAGGACAGGGTTTCACAAACAGAATAAAAT
The DNA here is from genome assembly GCA_004026885.1 of Lyroderma lyra. Classification (NCBI taxonomy): domain Eukaryota; kingdom Metazoa; phylum Chordata; class Mammalia; order Chiroptera; family Megadermatidae; genus Lyroderma; species Lyroderma lyra. The sequence continues at coordinate 23,505 of PVJL010002132.1, read as the reverse complement.
GTTACGGGAGGATAATCAATTAGATGTAATTGACAAATAGGTGGAGAAGACCCATTGCGAAATATTATGCTTTTCTAAAAGCCAAACACTCAGAGCGCCAGTGTCACGTTATATTTGTATCACTCCTTCAGCAGACGGCCTGTGATAAGAGCAGATATGTGTCAATTATTAAAATGAGCAATGGACATTTTCTTAAAAGTATTTGACTGAAACAGTCACAAAGATTCACTTGATTGGGAGTCAATTTTTTTTTCCTTTAAGAAATAAAGAAAACAGTGTGAGACAGAGTAATGATAATTGTATTAATAAAGTTTTAAAAATCACTGTATGGCTTCCTGTGTTCTGTTCCTCTATGATCTTCTTCTGCAGCAAAATCACTTAGGTTACTCTACATTCTTATAAGAAATGAGAACAGGCAGTGGCAGTGGGAATTTGGGGGCTCAGGAAAAGTTTGGGTAGATTTGTAGTCAGATAGGACAACAAGATTATAGCTTAATATGCACAGTCAAGTACACATTATAGCTTACATTTATAGCCAAATTGAGTTGCTTGTCCTTAGTTAAAAGATTAGATTTTGTCCTGAAATCCATTTTCAAACATGGAAAAAAAATCCCAGCAAAAATAAAGTATATTTATGCCACATTATTCATGAGCATGAACAAAAATCATCAATTTGTCTATAGGCTCTGCCCATCCATCTTAAAACAAAAATATTGTATATAGCAGACAAAGCAAAGCAAATTAAGTATTTAAACCTTATGCTTGCATTAACCATTTTTATCTTATGTGGAGTTAATGCATACACACATCCCCACACAGCATATCCATAACACCCAAACACAAATCAATACTTACCCAAAATATAGTAGATATAAAATATAATAGATCAAAATGTAATAGTATTTCTGGAAATAACCATTCAGAAAACATTCCAATTTTCTTAAGAAATCTTTTCCTAGATATTGGTGAAACTTGGGGATTAAAGAATTTTAGGAAGTATAGCACCTACTCAGCTCCCAGGATATTCTTTTTTCCTATGGTTTTAATCTCTCTATAATTCCTGCAAAAAAATTAGTGTGAGGTAAAGGGATTATTTGTTTTGCATATGCAAACCTACAGGATTCAGTTGAGGGATAAAAACAAGTTGCATTGTTTCATTCTTGTCACATTGATTTCTCAATGTCCTTTTTCCATAAGCAAAACAATAGTGAAAAAGACAATACAAGTCAGCGATCTGTTATCTGTGACAGTTACCAATAGTTTCACATGGCCACAGCCACCCCTTATTAGCTTCATTGGTTTCCTAGCAGGCACATTTGGGATTCTGGATCAAAGGACGTTTTATGGAAAAACCGTTCTGAAGTGTTGGACAAAAACCTTTTCTCCATTTAGAGTTATTTCATCGAAATACATCCCGCCAGCACGATACCCTTCAACATTTCTCTGGTGTTTTGAAGCTGTTTAAACAATCCCCTCTAGTTGCTTCTAGAGTCTAATATTGTTTGCTTTTGCTCTCTTGTTTTTTTTTTAATCTCCAAAAAATAAATAACATTAATAACTAGGCTGAGATATAATTCTTAAAAATAAATGCATTAACATATTTTTACAGTGCAAAAGGACAAAGACGGCAAAAAGAGAAGGGGAGAGTTGAGCAATCACAGCCGCTCAGGCCTTGCATCATGTTGAACTTCGGTGGAATGGATCCAAGATGGAATTAAATCCAAATGTTTCCTGCTTTCTTCCGTCTTAAGAGCTTCATATTTCCTTCATTGATGCCTTCCCCAGTTTTCACATTTACAATTTTCATCTCTGAGAACATTTAACATATTTATGGTGTGCCTGTTTCCTGATACATATCCAGGTCTATCATATTGTAATAGTTACTAGACAACAAGAGAGGTTTTGGATTGATATATAATAGAGAAATTTAAATTAGGGAGGAAATGGGACTATATCATGCCAACTTCAAATAAATCTTCCTTCTTCCTCTAAAAGCTATGACAATATTTGTAGAGTTACTTTTCCCTTCATAATACATTTACTCCTTAAATTATAGAAACAAATCAAGGATCCAAGTTCATGTTATGAAGACAAAGAAAACACAGGATAAACAGCAACAGAAAAGAATAGAAGGAAATATTAGGACCATGATGCTAATTGGCATGCAATTTGTTCCCAGGACTATGAGTCCCACTAAGCGCTCTACTTGTACTCTGTCATTTAAATCTTCCATGATAGGATGAGATGGGTACTCTTGGTTCCTTTCAGGTTACAGATGTTAGTATTAATAACTGGTCCTAGGTCACCCAATTAGTAAGTAATAAAATCAGAATTAAATGCCAATAATGAGATTCCCCAAAAATCACATTTTTCCTTTCACCTTTCAGTAATCTCTGCAAATATTACACCTCAGTGCTGCTGCAGAAGTAACAATAAGGCAAAGGGAAAAGAGAGGAGGAAGAGGAAGAGGAGAGCAAGTGTGTTACATTAGCACACTATTAGCGTTGTATAGTAGCACTCCTATTAGCATGATGCAACCTTCACTACCATCTGCATGCAGCTCCTCACCACGGATATGTCAGACTGGCATTCTCTGACTCCATCCTGATTCTTTCGAATACCTAGCCTCCCAGCAGGTTTCTGTACAAAGAAAAGAAATCAGAGGAAGAGGAAGACGAGGAAGAGAGGAAGGAGAAGCAGGAGGGAGAGGGGGGACAGCAGAAGGAGAGAAACGACCACTGTATCTAAATAAACACATCTACCTAAATCCCACGTAAGGAAGAGGCTGATCGCTTGGGCGCACTTCTTTGACTGCACTGTACAGGCACGTAATTGGCTTTTTTCTTTCAAATTCAGTTGTCAGTGTAACACTAACTTGAACCTTCTCTTGGTTTCCCAGAGATAAGCCAGTCAAGCAATAAAATTAAAATTTAAAAAAAGCTTCATGATGCTCCTTTGTGGCAATTTAAATAGTGCCAATTGCTACAACAGATGAGTTAGTAAGAGCAAGAAATCAATGGATTGGGCACCTTATTCTCAATCTCTTTTCTGTAAATGTTTGTTGTGCCTTGATATGAACGGCCATCTTCACCTTGTTCACCTTGTCTCATTACATCAACACGACCGTTTCTTCTCCCACCTTTTCAAGAAGGGAGAAGGGACTGTCTATGACTTGGAATTGTTTGTCCCAGTAATAGTAGCAATTACTGCCAGACTTGCCTCCTCAATGGGATCCTTGTGTGGTTTTGGACAATTCCTGACACATGAAGACAGGGCTCTTCCCGCCAAAAGTTAAATCCTAATCCAAGACAGGTGAAATGGCTAGGGACCAGGTCTCACAGAATAAGCCCGTATTTTCAGACTGCAAAGTGTCCCTCTTCATCAGTCTGCCATTGCCCAGGGGCACACATTCAGACCTCATACGTGCTCGTTTTCCAGTCCAACTTAGTTGTAATAGGGTATGTATTCCAATACTTCCTAAAACTACATCCCAATAAATGTGTGAGAAAAAAATAGGAGATTTTCTTTTACAAAAAAAATGACCACATTTTTGCCTTACTTCTATAGATTACTCACCAAAGATACTATATTTAGTCATTTGCTAATTATAAAGAAAAACTATACAAATATTCATTGAAGTGTATGTTTATCTGAGGAATGACATACACATTAGTCTAGTAGTCTATCCTCAGACTTAGGCAAAGGTTTTCATCTCTGTAACGCCAAGTCTCTCACTGATACTGGTATTTTCTTAGCTACAAGCTTAATCTACATGGTCCCTTTTCTAATACTACTCCTTTTGTCATTATCAGGAATATACATCCTGTGTTTCAATCTTAATCTATACTTTGGGATAAAAATAGTTTATAAGAGACCTTTTGAGAACTCCATGTTTCTAAGATAAGTAAATAAGTAACATGATGAGTTTGCATTCCTAATGGCTTTCGTGGGACATCTCCCACCGTATTCAAACCTTTGCTAACACTAGAAAAACAGTCTACCTTACGTCTTTGTGACTGAGCCGTATCTTTCTGCTGTTACTGTAGCTCCCTTCCCATTTCACGGCTTGTGACAGCTTTCCCTCAGTTCTGATGCTACTTAACTTCCAAGTTTGGTGAAGTCTCACCACCTCCTGAGATATCCAGGAAACCCTTCTGAATCCGGGTAGCTATTTCACTGTGGAAAAGTCAGGGGTGTGACGGTGCTCAGATTAAACCTAGGGAGACCTACTATGACTCAGCAGCCTCACTGAAGGAAGAGGGTGTTATGGATGTTGGATGGGGGCCCTGCATTGTATCCACCCGCCTTCACACTTTCCTCTCTCGTCTTCAGAAGCATGTTCCAGATGATATAAATTAATGTGCATTTGCAACACTTTTGGCCCAGGGTTGTAGCAAGATAAGCAAATGTGAAGCAAACGGAGATGAATAAAGGAAGTTCCTAATGAAACAAAACTGGCGGCATTTCGGTTTCTGAGTACGAGACTTCAGAGACTCAGATGCAGAAGGAAGCTAATTAATTTATTTCTGGTATTGTCACACTGTTAAGAAACAAAATAAAATATTATAAGATCCAGAATCTACTTTTCTTAGTGGAGGTGTTAGGGGTTACCATTTCCCAAGAGTTCATCAATATAATTTGGTAAACTTCGCAATTACCTATTTCTATGGTTGTTGGTCTTATACATTTTTGGATTCTGTCCTATCATTCATCATTTTATTTCTGAAAATTGTGTGATGTGATCTAGTCAGGTATGTGCATACAGTGTACTGAACTGCCAGCTAATTGCTGAAAGTCCACATGTATTTCGAACCTGAGCAGAAACACTCATTTTCGACCATGGATTTTCAAAGCAGGAGGCTTAGCCTCACGCCCCTGGTAGCTATTGCTCTGTTGGGAGCCACAGCAGGAGGAACCAAATTCATTCATCAGAAGCTTTGGACAGGAGTTATCCAACATGACTCACATCTGGGTCAGCTTTCTGCAAAACTCAAAACTTTGCTGCTCTTGTCTTTACGTTTTCCACCCCTTCCTTTCTCTGAACTTGTATTTCAGTTACAGTTCTTCAAGTAATTATCCATGGGAAGATACTATAGCTAAAACTTAACACTCAAGGTTAGTAATAAACACTCATTAAATGGCAGCTCTTGTGAAGGTCTTATTAATAATAAAATCTGCAATAAATAAACAGTAATACTTGCGCCTTGCTCCTCGTATCCAAAAAAGGTGAAAAATTTTAAAAAGGGACCAAAAAAGAACTTTTATTACTGATAAAGATTGGATTAGAGAACCTAGCTTTTGTGTATTGTCCAAATGGGCCTGCCAATTAAATCCTAAAATTAGTTACATTTCTTTATTTGTTTTCAGACAAAACTGAAGAACAGAGTTTTTCCGTGTGTAAGGGGCTCGCTCTGGTGAGATGTAAGGCATAGAGGACTTTGGAAGTTTTTCCAAGAGTCTTGACATAGGGAATGGAGGCTAACAGGAAAAGATTTGGTAACAATGAGAATTATAAAATACCTAAGGTAGGAAATGGAATAATCTGATCATACAGCCAATATTTATTGGTCTGTCACTTTGATCCGTGTTTAGGTTTTAAAATTCCCTCTTAAGTCATGATCTTATGACACAGAGGTTAATGAAATTTGCTAAAGATCACGTGGTCAATAAATGTCACAGCTCAAATTCAAACTTCCAATTCTAAAGTCCTACTACATTGCACAATAATACTCAGGAGTAATGAATGGTGATTATGCTAAAAAAGAGAGACTCAGGGAAAATAGAAACTTGCTGCAATAATGAACATGAGAAAGAACAGAGCATCTAGTGTGGTCTAGGGAACAACATAAAAATAAAACAATTTAATTCTACAGGAAATTGCACTTTCATCTTTTTAAATTTTAATTTATTAAGACCTCAGCATATCCTGACCCAATGGCATACACTAGAGCAAAAATACCATAAAACTTACAACTGCATTAAATGGTTTTACAATTTAGTCAAGGACACAAGCCAATGTAAGGCTACAATGAACTTGGTCATTATCATCTCAGAATTGCACATTATGTGCATTAGAGATTCCTAAGAGAGATCAATTATTCAGACAAGGGGGAGAGGAAGTGGGAATCAGGATAAGTTTTTCCAGAAGTAGTTATCAGGGATTAATGAGTCATTCAGTGCCCCAGATCCCCTTCTAACACAGAATTGATATCTATTAAGGTTTCATATATATGGTACATTGTAATTATATAAAATCAGAAATGGAGATATAATGAAATTAGATTCATACATATCACCAAAAACATCTCCTAACACAATGACATCTATCATTAACATTTGATACAGGAAAACCAAAAGCCAAAGTATCTTTTTTTGCAATAATATACCTTGAGCAGAAATCAGTAGGGGACAATAGCAGAGCCATGCCTTTGGGTTCTTCTATGGTTACATGACACACTCTCTTAGCAGTGCACTATGGTAACCCGAATCAACCTTCTCAGGGACTTTGAGTTTTCTACAAGCCATTGGTCATTATCAGATGGAGAAAATCCCATGAGTTTTCATTTGTTAATTCATTTATTCAGACCACACTGAGTAACTCCAATGTCCAGTTTCTGAGCTGGCTGCTCAGAGAACAAGGCTCAGATCTAATAAAGTGTAATCCAGTAAAGTAAAGGATAATCAGTCCAGTGAGCAAGAATGCTGTAAACTCTACGATTTGCAGACGTGAATTCCAGGAGATATTAGCATTCTTACCAAGGAATCAATAGGAAAAGTTTACCATGCCTTTAAACTTGCCTGGATTGCGTGTTTAAAAGCAGAAAAAGTATGCAGTGCACTCGCTACGCAATACAATCTATAATTTCTGTTGCCCTTACTCCTGGAATGATCTTTCCCTCGTTCCATGACTAAATTCCCTCTCACATTTCAGCTCCAAAGCTTCTTTCTCTTCAGAAAGGTAACTATTCTGTTAAAAGAAGCATTTGTTAACTAAATGAATTACTCTAACGTGTCTTTCTATTTATTGCTTCCAGAGGATTAATCATAATCTAACTGCATTCATTTGTTTCACTATTTATTACAAATCTACTTCTTTGGAATATAAACTATCAAGAGCAGAAGCCCTATGTACCTTCTTCACCACTCTATGCCCACCACTTAGACCCTCACACACAACAGTCACTTATTACATATTGAATAAGTTAGTCTCTGTGCTTGCACCAATGTGTCAGATGGTGGTTACATCACTTAGGTTTCACTCAACTGCTAAAAATTGAAACCCAAAAGGCAGTAGCTTAGTCACGAAACTGTATAATCTTACATCAAGAAGTGCAGAGGAAAGGATGCACCAGCTTACACTTGGCTGCTCAACACCATGATTCGTATAATCCAGGTTGACTTCACCTTTCAGTTTGTTATACTCAAGAGGTTGGTGCTTCCACAGGCCAGCTCGTCTCGTGTTTACAAGATGCTACAGCAGTTCTGGGTTATCATTTCCACCCATGAAAATGTACAGAGGAAAACATGAGACTGTCTCTTGCCTGGTGTTTCCTATAATACAAGAAGAAACTTTTCTGGACAACACTTAGAAAAGTTCTCCTCAAAGGTCATTGGTTCAAAATTCTGTTGCACATCCACAAATAAACAAATCACAAGGAAAACAGGACCAAGAAGATCGATTTAAAACAATGGTTTTCAAACTTTTTGACTGTGATCCTCAATAAAAATATGTTTTCATATTGAGGCCCAGATGCATAATGGTTAAAAAACTTCTATAAAAATTTTCTTACCCTTAATCCAATCTATATGAAACACCGATATTTTGTTCTGTGTCATTTGAAGAGAATAATGTAATTCTTGCTAACCGATGTCTCCCCAATAAGTCTAACAATGAAAAAAGGATAATGTAACTCACTAATTTGATTTTAATATATATAAATGGCTGTGACCCACAATTTGATTAACACTGTCTTAGACCAATCAGGGTCTATTTTTAAAATCAGGATCGGAGTAAAATGAAGGAAGACTGGATGTCAAACTGAACTGTGATTGAGAAAAAGAGAAAAATGGCCTTGGCATAGGCAAATCACATCTGCTAAATGTTTACTGAGTAATGCTTAATATCTACAGTTAATTGGAATTTTTATATCACACTGTATGAGTATATGACATAATTAATATTAACTGCAAGAGAGCCTTTAACTACATATAGCTACCAAAGACAATACATCAAGAATCAAAGTAGTTACTAAGCCATATCAAAAGAAAAAGTATGTATGGACTTATTTTGTTCATTTTTGTTTATTTGCTCAGAAAATATCTCTTTTAAATAATGGAAAGTATTATAAGGCCAGCCTAAAATCCCAAGGAAATGGGACCTTCTCAGTTTCTTTGAAAGTTACCATAAACTATCTCAGCTTTCCTGGGGTTACCTGAAATCTTTCCATTTGGTTCCCTTGCTGAGTGTCCCATACTGATGTCCACTGTCCAAGGTATTCTCGCCACAGTGACAGGGAGAATGGCCACCTCTGTAACGTCTCTGGAATATCCGAACTTAAGTCTTAATGACACTTTCTCTGAGCTAAGAAGTTGCTTCCTTCTATACACACTCTCAATCCTTTCCTGACTTTTACTTCTTGAATATGCATCTCTGTTTTCTTCTAATGGTATTTTGTAATCCCATTATTTCTAAATTGACTGTAGACATTTTGATTTTAGTACAGAATTGTCTCATCTGTCATGAGATAGAATCAAAGTGTACTACAAAATCAGAATTTCCAGATACTAATAACTGAATGTGACTACTCCAAGCCCTAACACTTTATTGAACTTTAATTATTTCTATGAAATGCATCCTAAACTGTATTATAAAACTACCTGTCCTAATAATACGCACAGAGGACCTATACTTTTGTTGATGATTCATATCATTTTGAGGGAGATCATTTATTTCTCTATACTTGAACACAGAGAAGACCTTAGATGTGTTCTAAAAATAACAATCAAACAAACAAAATGAAACTAAGAAAATGAAAATGAATGTAGCACTATGTACAAAAAAGTGTGACTTGGGGAAGAAGGAAATGGAAGAAAGAACCAAAAAGCTACAAAGGGAAATTTAAAGGATTGGCCCTGTCACCAAGGAATGCTACGATTTCTAATTTTTAATTTGTGCACTAGTCCTAATCTCCAGAAAACTATATGTGTATGTCTCTATACAGACATGCATGTTGTGTGTAGTACGTGTAACATTCTAGTATAGTTGTTTTCAAATATGAATGCAAACTATACTGTAGAATGGGTAAGGTGAGGTATGACATATCTAAATGATAATGCTGTGGAGCCTGCGACAGACTTGAAGTTCAAGTAAGTGTCCTGCATCCAAAGCTATATTTTCTGTGACCTTGTATTTGCTTAGAACCAAGCCTGAAAGTGGTCTGGGCACCACAGGGAGCAACCTCTCTGTTCATGTGATAATGGGGGCAGGGAAGAATGGGGCTCACCTTGAAAGGAATGTGTCTCTGCACCAGGCAGATCGGGTCACTCAGCAAAATTATTTCTGCTATTCCACTGGCCTCTCCTGCCCAGCCCTGGCCCAGAGCGTGTCGGGCTCTACCATCACTTGGCACTGCATGGGACAGCCATGCTCAGAAAGCAGACTGCTGACCCAATGCCTGAAGCCACCACTGCATTGTGGGATCAGCCAAGGCCAACCGAAGGCTTCCTAAGGCATCATTTTTTCTTTCTCTCTTCTGCGTAAGGCATCCCTTGTATCACCTTCTGTTTTTGAGAGAAGCACAGCTTGATGAGCTATGTAACAATCTCTACCAGAGCTCAAGGCTGCAATGAGCCAAACAAAGGTTTTCCAAAAACAACAACAGTAACAAAAAAACAAAAACAAGAATTTATTTCAGGAAAGATGACCCTAAGGGGACAAAGGGACATGCTGTCTTCTGACATGACAAAAGGAAAACGCAAAGCTCAGAGAGCTGGTGCTGCAGAATGAGGGTGACGGACACAAGTAAATGTAGGTGGATATTACAGTAGTGCATATTCAAGACGATATTAAATGATAATACAAACAAGAATAGACCAAGCATAGGATTCATCAGTCCATGGTACCCAGGTTCCATCATACTGAGTGAAGGAGAGGACAACGTCCTTGTCACATTTTCAGGGCAAGTACTACAACTCCTCAAATTACAATGTACTGTGTCCCGTATAATAACGTATCTAGTATAACTGAAGAAAAGAATGGGCTGAGAGGAGAAAACATGAATTTTAATACCGGCTTTGCCATTGGTCAGCAATTTGACCCTAGGCAAATCGTTTACCATTCTTGGTCCTTCAGCATCATTGTTACAAAATGGGAAGGAAACACTCCCATTAGGTAATCCAGGAGGTCCCTCCCAGTTCTGAAATCCTTTGATCTACATGTAACTCATCCAGGTTTCACCACTCTGCAGTTATATCTGAGATCATTTTGACACTAATATTGCAGGCTTGTATGCTAACTAGCCCTCACCTAGAGGCCTGCAGGCCCTCTGCATCTGTATATGTCTTCCAAAGTCAGTCCCAGCTCCTTCTGGGTAAGATGGGGTATCAACTGCTGGTGGGGTTCCCCACCAGATCCCCAGATCCCACCAAGGCTCTTTCACGATTTCCACAACAGGCGCTCCCTCAGCTTCTGAGGACCTTGCTTTCAGGGACTCGCAGCTCTTTTCAGAGGGCTGTCCTTGGTCTACCTAAGCGCTTTGCTTGCACCCCAAGGGCCTGGAGGCCCCTGACAATGGCTGGTTTGACAGATGACTGAGGGAGTCTCAGAACCCAGTTTCCCAGCCCCACGGCAGCACCAATTCCAAGACATAGGCGCGCACTGCGAGGGCCACTGCCAGGGATCTCACCCTCACTTCTCCTACACCTGGGGGTGAGTCCTGTATGCTGAGGGGAAGCCTCCCGCTGCTTCTCTGAGCTGGTTGACTTTTGAATATCCACTGCCTGCTCGCCACCTGAGAGATGAGTCAGGATCGGGGGAAGGTGATCTCACTGGGCACACTGCTCCCCGGTCAGGGATGAGGTCTTCCAGAGCATCCCCAAACTGCAAAAGTGCAAGATGCCAAGAGGCCCTGTCTCCTTTTCAGTCGTCTTTGCACCGCTGGAATCATGGTGCCTTCTTGTCAGAAGCGTGGGGACATGCTGCACTTTGTACCTATACCCCAGGGCTGTGCTAGGGGTGCCCTGTGTGCATACAGCCTCTTGGCAATCAGGACCCTCCTCTTCACTGCTGTTCTTTCAGAGATCAAGCCTAGTCACTGACACGTGGTGAATAACAGAAATATCATCTGGCTCTGTCGTCTGTCTTATCATCTCTGTCCCCACAGATCAAGTTTGAATTTATAAGTAGATTCCTAGAGAGCCATCGGCATCATGTTCAACCTAAATTCTTATGCCGACGTCTGAAATCACATACAAGATATAGGTGGAGATCGGGAGAACGGAACTCCCACTCTAGCACTCTCTAAGGCCCCCTCATGTCCAAGCCAATCAATGCAATGAAATTCAGGCTCCCAAAACAGCGAGTGGCACAATCGTTTCACTTATAAAACAACTACCTTTAAAAAGATCCACTAATAAAGAGTAATTAATAACTAACTTGTTTTCATAGATTTTAGATAAAATTCCCATCCAGAATTATAGTTCTCTTTTTTATTATCTTTAAGTATCCTTGAAGTAATAATATTGGTTAATTTTTATATTGTCGAATTAATAACTAATTAAAGTCTCAAGGAGAAAGGAGACCTTAATCTGGTTGTAAAGTAACACCACATGTCCTACTTGTTCTGGGCTTCCTCGGGGTCTAGAAGAAGATAGAGGGAGCAGCGGAGCAAAACCTAGGTTACAAACAGCATTATGCACACACAACATGCACAGAAGACGTGATTTCAATCCTTATATTTAACCCTCCTTTTAAATAGGCCACCTGACATGGGGATAAAAGAATCACCATACTAGGGCTGTCTGGAAAAGAAATTCAGCCCTAAATGCCTCTATTTTTAATATTACATGGCTGGATACTTTCTGGACAGCCCTTGCATTCACCTCTAGCTTTTATGTGCAATAAAAATCCACCCATCACACAAGATTAGCTTTCTTAAAATTTAAGTCACTAACATCTTATTGGTTGTTTCCTCTCATCTGCCCTTTTGTCTCCCTTCATCTAAAATAATTACAGGTGTCTGTCAAAATGTATTAACTAGGCAGTGGAACAGAAAATGCAATTTTTATTTCTAGTATTTTCAGTGGCTCCTGAGTGAATGTGAATTAGACATTTCATCAGCAGAAGCCAGTCGCACGTTTTATGATCCGTCCTGCATGAAACCTGTTTTGGGGGTACCTGGGGGAAAGAAGGTTTCCAAGAAAGACAGGGTTCTGCTTTAATCAAGTTTACAATCTAAGAAAGCAGCATGGAGACGGACCGAGCGAGCCTCGTTCATGCACGTCGTTCAGACACTCTGTTAAAAACACATTCCTCATCCGGCTTTTAATAACTCTGAAGGAAGATGTTTAAGGAGGCAAAAAAAAAAAAAAATTGGCAAGAACAAAATTAAATCAAAATACCCCAAATAATATGGCCAAAGTCACTTTAGAGAAGTAATTCTTAAACTTTGGAGGATCAAGTCCCAAAAGAAAAAAGAGTGTGTGTGTGTGCGTGTGCACGTGTGTGTGCGTGTGTGCACGTGTGTGTGCATGTGTGCGCGCGCGTGCACATGTGTGTACGTGTGTGTGCACGTGTGCGCGCGCACGTGTGTGTACGTGTGTGTGCGCGCGCACGTGTGTGTACGTGTGTGCGTGTGTGTACACATGTGTGTATGTGTGTGTGCGTGTGCGTGCGTGCACGTGTGTGTGTACGTGTGTGTGCGTGTGTGTGCACATGTGTGTATGTGTGTGCACGTGTGTGTGCACATGTGTGTGTGTGTGTGTGTGTGCATGTGTGTGTAAAGACCAAAATTTTGTAGAACATCTTAAGGAATTCAAAACCTCTGAAGCTCCTTTTTGAATCTCAACTTAAGAACCTCAGTTTTAGTATTTTTCGGAAACAGTTTAAGAAATGTTCGATCTTTCTAAAATAGAGCAATATTTACCCAAACTGCATGAGCCACCTCTTCCCTCTCCCCTTCTCCTTTCCCTCTCTCTCTCTGCCTACACAGCACCCCCCCCTCTTCTCTCTCCCTCTCTCTCTCTCTCCCCTGCCCTCCCTCCCCTTTTGTTTTTCTATCGATCAGTTCAAAATACTACACCACCCACATTCTCCTATACTTAACATGGCTTTTACAGCAAGAAAATTAAGATAAAAACAAGAATTTCACAAAGTTTTTCCTTTTCCCTCTCCCGCCTGATGATGGGGTGACGCTAGACCTAGTAACACCCCCGACCCTAACGCAGGTCGTGTTACCTGCTGAGCCCTTGTGTTTTTGGATAAGCAGTCTCTCACCTGAAAATCACTGACATGCACTGACAGGTGGGCATTAGTGACCGTTAGAGTATTTTGCTGTGTGTAATGCACACCCACATTTTTGGCCCAAACTTTTAAGGACAAAAAGCGTTTGTTTTAATTTTTTAATTCAATTTTTATTTGTTTATATTTAGGTACTTGATTTTTTGTATTACAGATGAATTTTGGCATTTGCTTTTTTAACACTATGGTACAAGAAATTTTATGTGACAATCACAAAACACAAGAACCAATACAAATTATAAGAAATTATATGCATAAAATTTTTTATGTATAAAAAAACAATGACCATATTCCAGGGTATTGTTTTGCATATGGATAGTGTTACTGATTTCTAGAGTTATACTTTTCCTCATAAGCATAAATAAAAGAATTAAAAACATTTATATGGATACAGAATTAGTACTATCTGTGTATAATGCACATCCTTCTTCTTCCCTCACAAATTTGGACAAAAAAGTGCACATTATACAAGATATGGTATTATTGCTGTGAAGGAAAAGTTCCAAAACTTCAGGGCTTGAAACAACAAATGCTCTGGAAGAAACAGCAAACTCTCTGATCTCATAGTTGCTGTGTTGGGGATAGAAGCTTAACGGGGCGCCTGTACAGGTATCAGCTCGGGCTGCAGGGAGAGCCCACTGCCAAGTTCACTCTCTGGCTACTGGGGGATGCTCTTCTTCACGGATGCCTGGTTGGTGGCAGACATGGACTCCTTGTCATGTGGTCTCCTCCACAGGGCCGTTCACAATGTGGCAGCTGCTTCCTCCATAACATGGCAGCGAGAGAGTGATAAGGGACCTTAGGACAGAAGCCACAGTCTTTTTGTGGCTGAATCTTGGTAGTTTCATCACTATCCTTTTGCTGTATTTAATTCATTTGGAGCAAGTCACAGGTCCAATCCCTGTTCAAGGGGTGAGGCATGCACAAGCGTGTGGGTACCAGGAGGCAGGGTCATCAGGGGTCACGTTCAAGGCTGCCTAGAGGAGAGGGGAGGCCAGGTGGACTTCCTTCTTGTCTCCTTATCTCCAGTCTGAGCACTTGGAAACACACACACAAACAGCTCCATGCTTGCTTTTGTAACAGACGTGTAAGAAGATGACTATACATATACGTTTTGTTCCAAAACAAAGCACTGAGAGAGAACACCTGGTAGAAGGCAGCAGGTGGTGGGATGGCCAGGTGCAAAGCCTACACGAAGCAGGGGCTCTCATGGCCTGGGCTGGGGGTCCCTGTCACTCTCCTGAGTATCACAGTTACATGGAATTTTTTTTATTTTTTGCTTTGTATTACTTTTTTTTTACATGTTTTAACATAAACAATAAAAACTTCAAGTTGCAATAATTGGTCCTAGATATAAGTCAACTAGTAAAATATTTATATTCAACATTAATAGGCCCATAGAGAGCTGTGTTCTTTTAACTTACTGAATTTTAACCACGGACATACACACATTTCTAAGAGCATGAACCACAATTGCTTCTAAAGTCTTTATTAAAAATTAAAATTTTGGTTTTATTCTGATAATAGGAATGTAATACAGAATTGGCCATTTTGATCATTTTTTAAGTGTGCTGTTTGTGGCATTAAGTATATTCACATTGTCGCTCAATTGTTACCGTCATCCATTTCCAGAACTTTCCCATCTTCCCCAGCTGAAACTCTGTACCCATCACTGGTTTTGACAACAAGCCCTCAGTACTTCCTGTCATGTTCTACTCTTGTGTTAGAAATCTTTTCTTTCTAATTGTTTTTTATTAAGGCCTTATTTTTTTTTACAGTAGCTTCTGGTTCACAGCAAAATTGAGGGGACGGTACAGAGATTTCCCAGGTACCAGAGCCCCAACATGCCGACATCATACACCAAAGTGTTACATTTGCTACAACTGATAAACCTACACTGATGTGATCAGCCAAAGGCCACAGTATACACTGCAGGTCACTCTGGTGGTGTACATTCTGTGGGATTGGACAAATGTACAATGACGTGTGACCACCCTTATGGTATTATACAGAGGTATTTTGATTCCTCTAAAAGTCCTCTGTGCTCTGCCTATTCATTTATCTTTTCTGCTCCTATTCCCTGGCAACCTGTGGTCTTTTTACTGTTTTTGTAGTCTCACCTTTTCCAAAATGTCACGTAGTTGGAACCCTAGAGCCTGTAGCCTTTTCAGATTGGAGTTTTTCATGTGGTAATAGGCATTTAGGCTTCCTCCATGTCTTTGTATGGCTTGATAACTTATGTTTTTTTTTGCCCTAAATAGTATTTCGTTGTATGGATGTGCCACTGTTTATCCATCCACTCACCTACTGAAGGATTTCTTGGTTGTGCAATTCAGACCCGGACGCCATCATCTGACGAGTCTAAGGAGGCAGCAAACTTCCCATCCCGATCCTCCCCCAGGAAATAGAAATGAAAATAAGAGGTGTGACATGAGGTTGGGTTTACCTTAGCTGATTAAATAAATAAAAATGCATATCGAATATCAGATTGAAGCAAGTTACACGTTTTAAGTGAAAAAATATCTGTTCCCAGTATCCAGTAATAAAATGAAAGATTTAAAAATCTGCCCCCAAATTTTCTGCATAAACTGACAATCACTCTGCATAAGGTCTCTATGGTATATACTCACATATACAATATTTGGGGAATATAGTCAAGTTCTATTAAAAAAAGGTAGTTGAGATAAGTAAAGGAGGAATGGTGAAGGATGAAATAAAAAGACACAATTCTTTCTCTTAAATTTGTGCATCTCCTACCTATTGATATTTCTAAGGTCAATGGGCAATTTCAGGAGTTATCACGGAAATTACACAGATTTCTGTTTATTAAACCAACCACCACATGACAAATACTTTTAGATTTCCACTCATTTAACTCACAGTTTGGTTTTTAGGCCGAACACACTATGCCCACACTGTGAAGTGTACACAAACACTTGCAATAGAGAAACAAACATTAGTTGATCCCATCATCTCCTACTGACAGACCGTCATCATTTTGATACACATAGAAACATACATTGCAGAAGCTCATGGCACATGGCTCATTGTCACCACATGAACATTCCTCCAGTATATTTTTAGTACGACGTGTTATCTTAGACTGATCATATGTTCACAGATTGTGGGGAGCCTGTGAAAGGCTTTCCGCTGTGCTTGCTGCTGGGCAAAACCACGTCTGCTACCTGAGACTCCCGCAGAGTAAACTGCGATGTGGAGACAGATGGTTCGATCAAGTGGGACAGAGACTCAGTCTGCGGAATCAGGAGAGCTTTGCTCTAGCTGGGGACGCAAGAGGAATGAACAAGTCCACCCCGGTGTGAAAGTAAGATGAAATGGAAAAGAATGTCAGAGCTGAAGGTCACTCCTTTTGATTTTGCCAAGATCTGAGTACCAAGCCCGCTTGTGAATGTTCCAAGGAAGGCAATTACTCCAGGTTCTCCCCTTAGAGAGGGGGGCCTGACTGTTTAAACCACGGGGTGTAACACACGATACTGTGCGTGAGATCATTGGACAAGCACAGTCACTCAAGGACATGCGGCCCAGTACAATCCATTCTGCTTTAGAGAGTAAGAAGATGGAATGTTTTCACTCGAAGTTGTTTGTCAAATCAAAAATGAGACCTCACTAGCTTCATATACTGTGCACTGTCCATGACATTCTGATTTTCAGAACTAAGTCACTAAAACTAAGATCAAATGGTTTTCTCCTTTTGAATGAGAATAATCAAATCAAGGTTCTCCTCAGAGTCTAGGCTTACTCTTTTTAGCTTTAATGCACATACTTACTATGCTTATAAACAGGCACACCAATCAGATTTTCGAAACACAAAGACATCTTTCTCATAACAACCAGCCCAGTTTTTTAATCATTTATGCATTTTTGTATCCACTCAATCATATGCCCAGGTCACTCTCAACAAAATATGGGTCCCAGGCCAAGGCGCTCTGTCAATGGACACAAAACAAATCGAAGATGAGGGAAAGAAACCACCAGCGTGCTTTGGTTATAAGGCATTCTAAGTGAATGGTTACTGCTGAAACAATTTACACTTAATTCAATGTTGCTTTTTACACTCTCTGATGGCATGTATGACATTACGCTGGGCAAACAAGGCTGCTAAAATTTTAGACTCAGCCAGTGGGCTGATGCGCCGAATGCAGGCGTGGATGGCACAGTGAACGCAGTCCCAGGAAGCTGCTAGAAAAACTCACCTTTGTCCTTCTGGAAGGAGCCCTCACACATGCTGACTTCATCCATGAAACCCCAAAGCTCTCACACAATAGACATGAAATAAAAATGCACATTCTGACTGCGTGCCACAAGGTCCTAAGCTGAGCACATTAAGATGAAACAAATGTGTGGGTACAGGGGATCCTTTGCCACTACTTTTCTGTGCAGAGAGTGTGAAGAGCAGCTAACTGTCTGTTGTTTGGTAATGACCATTCTGGTTCATTGCATGGTCTGATGGTTTGGGAATGACCCAAAGATGCAGTGTGAAGAGAGGAAGGCGCAGACTCAGAGGCGAGGCCCCCTGTGCCCGAGTCTTCGCTTAGCTGTGCAGCTGGAGCTAAGGACCTGACGCCTTCATCAGTGAGTCACACCGTGCTCTGTGTTTCAGAGATGCTCAATGGGGGTGTGTTCTCACAGTAGTTTGGTACTTCTTAAACCAACTACCTTTTAAAGAATGTTTATTTGGATTAATTATAATAATAAGTACTCATGGTAAAATACAGAGAAGGCAGAAAAGCATGACTTAGATAATAAAGTTCCTCTGGGGTCGTATTGTCTAGAAGTAGTTGATGTTTGCAATTTATATGCCTAACCTAGGACTGGTAACCAGAATATATTTAAAATAAAAATTGAAAACACTAAATATCTTTGGAAATCAGGAAAATGAATGTTTAAACTACAATGACATCCTATCATATATCCACTGAAATTAAAAAAAAACAAACCAACAAATACCATTAAATGTTGGTAAGGATGTGGGTGACTGGAAATTTCATAGACTATGGGCAGCAGTAAAATTCTACATGTTTAGAAAAACCTCTCCTACTTTCTTTTAAAAAGGTTAGACAAAAACACCTCACTTATAACCTTGTGATTCCCATAAATTATTCACTGTGGCTATATGCATAATAACTCAAAGAAGGAAATCGCCTATGTGTCCATCAATGGGAGGATGGATGAGCTACGCTATATTTCTACAGCAGGATTCAGCTCAACAATAAAAGAACACATTGCTGATATGTGTACATTAACAGGGATGGATCTGCATGAATCTCAAAATCTGTCATACGGAGTGAGAGAAGTCTCACACAAAAAAGTATGTGCTCGAAGATTCCATGGCAAAATGGGGCAGAGGTCATTTTCCTCCTTTTATTTTTTGTAGACCCTATAACAGGATAGAATCAGAGACCTGAAGCAAATATGAAGGTCTATTTTAAAACTTCTGTGATTCTCTCGATGTATAGTATTTTGATTTTTTAAATTAATAAACTATACACACACACACTCACACATATCCATACATGGCTGGATACTTTCTGGACAGCGTATATATGCATACATACACATTTAGAGCACTTTAAGTTCACAGCAAAGTTGAGCCAAAGTACAGAGATCTCAACACCCCAACACTGTTCAGCAGGCACGACGCCCCCAACACCCACATCCATTTGTTATAACTGATGGACCTACGTGGACACGTCGTCATCACCAGAGCCTACAGTTGACATTAGTGTTCACTGTCGGTGTCGTTCATTCTATGGATTTTGCCACATCTAATGACACGTATTCACCATTGCAGCATTGCACAGAATAACTGACTGTCTAAAGCTCCCAGGGCTCTGCCTATGTATCCTCTCCTCCCACCCACCCCGGCAGACCCTGACCTTTTTATTGCTCCATGGCTTTGCCTCTTCCAGAAGGCCGGATAGTGGAAACCATACACAGACGGGCCTCTCGTTGGTTTCTTTTACTTAGTAATAGGCATTTGTTTCCTTCATGTCTTTTCTTGGCTTCACAGCTCATTTATTTTTAATGCTAAATAATATTTCATTGTCTGGATGGATCACTGTTTATTTATCCACCCACCCACTGGCGGTTTATAGTAGGTTTGGTATGCGAGCAGCTGTGAGTACTAGCTAACTCTTTCTAAATACTGTATTTTGCTGTGTATAATGTGCTCCCATGTATGATGTGCACCCACTTTTTTGGCCCAACCTTTCTGGGGAAAAGTATTTTGTTTTAAGTTTTTAATTCAAATTTTTATTTGTTTGGGAGTTCCCTGATGGTGTAGTGGCTTAAGGCTTTGGTGCTGGCGCTGTCAGCGCTGCAGCCTGGGTTCGATTCCCAGTTAGGGAGCTACCCACATACCAAAAAGCAAAAAAAAAAAAAAAAAAAAAAAATTTTATTTGTTTATACTTAGGTACTTGTTTTTGCATTATAAAGAAATTTTAGTATATATTTATTTATTTATTTTTAGGCATCTAAACTATTTTCTTAGGCACTTGAATGAATAGGTACTTTGCATAAGAATTCCTGACTGTCAAAATAAATTATTAAGGGGAAAAAACTGGTCTCATGACATCTACTGCATTCTCTCATTACAAACATAATGCACATTCCACCATCCAGGACAGAAAACTCAAAGACACACAAATAAGGCACGTGCTCTTTGTAGTGTGCTGACTCACTCTAAGTTGACCAGGCAGAAAGAAAACAGAAAACATTTTCCTGAATGTACCATTTTAGAGAGGCATGGATTCAGATAAAAAAGAAAAAAAAATTTAGTGTAATTTCAAAATGAAGTGGAGGACACAGTAGGACATTATTATAAAAGCTTAGGTCCTTGTACTTCTTAGAGGTGGTAATAGAGGTCCCTAGGTTATTTTCATGTATACAGATAGCATTTATTTTTTAACATATTATGGTATAAGAAATTTCATGTAACAAATAATTACAAAACATTAAGAACAGATAGCTAGAAGGTACAAAAATTTTTATATATAAAATTATTTTAATGGGAGGGGGGTCCCTAGGTGTCTAGTGGCGAGGTTTCCGCGTGCTCACCGCCGCGGCCTGGGCTCACTTCCTGGTCAGGTAACAACCAACAACAATAAAAGATGTATTTAAATTTGTTTTATATATAAAAAATACCGATTATCATATTCCAGGGTATTATTTTGCCTATGGATATCATTATTGATTTCTAGAGTTACATTTTTAAGTCATAAGCATAAATAAAAGAATTAAAAACATTGATACAGATACGGGATTAGCACTACCCATGTATAATTCACATCCTTATTTTTCCCCTCACAATTTTGGGCAAAAATGTGTGCATCACACACAGCAAAACACAGTGGTAATATGTATTGCAATAGGCCCGAAGGCTAGGTCATTGTCTGTCTCTACTTTGTGTATGTGAAGAAAGAGATGTGCCCCAGGGCAGAAAGACCCAGGGCCCCCCAAATCACATTAACTGTTACACGGGTCCTCTTGTCAGAGATTCACTTCTAAACAATATTCAACAAGCACTTTGAGAAGAGGTCTCCTGTGGAGTTGATAAACCCAGTCTGTGTGTCTGGAGAAAAGACTGAAGAAGGCAAAGGCCAAGGGCATCGCCAAGCAGGCCCTCCATCAACTGCAACCCTCGTGCTCACAGCACAAGTGGCCTTTCCTGGAAGAGGGGCAGATGGCAATGACGTCAAGGTAACGTGTTGCAGGGTAACAGCAGAACTGAAAAGCTTTGGTCCAGCCAGTTTTCCTGATCCGCTGCCCATCACCTTGTGCCTTGGCCGCAAACGCACCCAGGCCCTCCCCACACAGGCTCTGCTTTCTGTGGTCTTCATTCTTAACGTGCTTTACTCTGTTTTTCTTAGTTTCCCTCACCCATATCTTCCATGACCTTCTGTCGTTTCTACAGGATGGATTCAGGCGTATATAGCTCATCCAAGTTCGCTGTTGTAACAGGTACTAGAAGCTTCTATAATCACATTCTATGTCTGGTGAGATAATTTTGTTGGTGTTGTTTGTTTTGTTTTTGTTTTTGTTATTTTGAACTGCTCTTTTAAATTAAAATTAAAGTTATTTGTCCAAATTTTCATAAACAAATAACCCTAGGATTTATTAAACTGAGTATTTCTCTTTTTTAAAAAGATATTTAGTTTTACTTTTATCTTTATTGTCTGTTTTCTTTGTCATCTTTAAGACTTTAGGAGGATTCTTAGATTGCAGGATTAATATACAAATTCTCTATTTTCTGTGTGGGTAGTCCAACTCATATATACAATGAATTTTCCTCTGAATACCTCTTTGGAAAGATTGCCTGAGTTTTCATATGTGTTATTTCCTTTATCTTAGATATTTTATATTTATTGTTGGTTTTCTTCATTCTTCCAAAAGAATATTTTGCTAAAAAAAAATAAAAAAGACTATTCCCAGGCAGTGATGGCTGGGGGTGCCAGTGCTTATATAAAATTTCAAAAACTACCACTCTTTTAAGCATAAGTAGGAAAAGAAAACCACCACTACACAGCTGAAATGCTATGAATGCACAGTTTTCCAAACAGTCGATTGTCCGTGTAAACGATTTTTGTCATTTTGATACAATGAGCAGTTTTTCACCAGGGATTGGTGGCGTTGTATTCAAACGAGCCAGACTAGATGTAACACTTCCTCTCTGGTGGCAACATGTCAATCATTTCACATAATTAATTTCCTAATGATCCCGAAACATTTGCTTTATACCTGAACGATCTCATTCTAGCACTGGGCAATTTTCTGGAACATTTTAAATGTGAAATTTATCAGTAAATGCAAGCAAATACATTGTAGACAGTGAGGGAGGAAAAACTTAGGATCAAACCTTTTGCCATTGAAGTGTATAATATTTTCTTTGACAGAAGCAAAGTGATGTATTGCATGTCACAGCTAAGCTGTAAAAATAGCATGACCTTTCATCAGTCTCAATTATTCGCAGTAATAGCCTCAGGCCAAAACTACTTGGGAATCCCTGACCATATTTAACACAGGAAAACTATAGAATCAAATGCAAAGCGCACGGCCAAAGTGTGCCATGATAGGGTTGCCCAGTGGTCCATTTATCATTTTTTTCCCTGCTTACTCTACGGCTGACATCTACTTATTAAGTCTTCCCCTGGGTCATTTCACACTGCTGAAGAGGCAAAGCACAAATCCCATCAGGAAGCCTGCATTGGGGGACGGAAGGGAGATGTTTTATTTGTGATGCCATCATCATCTTACTGCGAGGCCAAAGGAAAACTGTTGGTCCTCACAGTCCCATTCCTGCTGTTTCAAAAAGTCCAATCCAGTGTGGGTATATGCTCCAATGTGCAGGAAAATTCCAGGAAAAACCAGACTGCTGTTCTGAAATGATAATGTTTTCAGTAGCCTTACGGATGGAGCCTAAAATGAGCACTGTAAACAGCCTGTTACAATCTCCCAGGGGGGAAGTAGGAATGGCAGGACCAGGAGTGATGCAAAAAAAAGGGCCAATCTTTCATTGAGTTTTACAGGCAAAATCTCCTCAGTAGAACAACTGGCAATATGTCACTGAAAGGGCCAGTGACAACATGCAAACAAGGATGAAATTCAGAAAACTTCCCTATTCTTTAACTGAAGTTCAGCGCTTCACTTCACTAAGACTTTGTGAAACAAACCAGTAGTTGTGACACCTCAGACTGTGTCACCAGCAGAAATCACAAACATCACAGGTCCTATTTCAACTGTAGAGCTATTATGAAATACTGTTTACTCCATCATCATTTCAAAAATATAATATTCTTGGCCCTGCCACTAACTCTTATTATATAATGAAAACTGTACACATTATTATGTCACTTTTTTAAAAATTTGATAACTGTATTTCAATAAAACTGATTTCCTTTGAAATCCTTTGCATTTTATTTTGTGCAATTGAAAATATTTTTCTGATTCACCATACTGCAGAGTCCATGGCA